>CATIWO010138539.1:0-26611 GCA_949673435.1 Macaranga tanarius | reverse complement strand
ATGTGGTCTATAAATATTATTAGATTGGAAATTGGGTATTATTTAGGACTAAATTGTAAGAAAATAAGGACTAAAATGTAGTAATTAGAAGTTCAAAGGCTAGATAAGAAGAGTGACATTTTATTATGGAGTTAAGTGGATATTTGGTAATAAATATCATAAATTTTGCCTCTATCTTCTTCTTCCTCACGTGGCCATGCATAAAATGTTGGTGGGTGAGCTTTTGTTGAACTAGCTAAGTTACACTCATTTTCTTTCAAAAGGGAACTAGGGATTTGGTGAGGAGAGAGAGTGGATTTGGCTGTGAAATTTAGAGTCTAGGCTGGAATTATCAACCTTTAAGGTTTAAAAGCATCATTTGGTAAGCTATTTATGTTTTTTATTGAGGATTAAATTCGTGCTCTATTTTTGCTAAAATTTCAGTCTATATGTTTTTATTATAACTTGAGCTATAGAGCTCTAAATTCGATTTTGTTTAATTTTAGAGAAACTTCATAGAGTCTTCTAAAACCCTCAAGTTTTGAGTTTGAGCTAAAAATGTCTTTTAGATGGTCGAAATGAATTAAAAAATTTATTGCTTACTTTGTCATCTTGTGTGACCTGATGTTACTATATTTATTATAATTAATTCTCTACAATTGATAATTAGGTGATTTCAGTTGATATTGAAAGTAGACTTATATATGAGGATTTTGTGTGAATTTAGTAATTTTTGGATGTGTGTGTGATTGTTGAAAGCAACATGAACTTCATGCATTAAACATGCTAACAGCAGTGTATGTAGGTTGGTTGTGAGTTTTCTTATATTTTAGTTATATAGTGATATCTAGAGTTATAGAATTCCAAATTAAGTAAGGTTAGATGCTTTGAAAACTTTAGAGTATCCTCTACAACTTTTGTATTTTAAGGTTTAGTTGATTCTTCTGTTAAAACTAATTGGCAGGGCTTTATATTTTTGTGCTCCTGCTGTCAACTCTGTTTTGCCTGTTTTACCCGAGTTGCATCAAAAATCCATAATTAATTTCACACATGTCCAAATCAAGTAATTCCAATTGATATTTGAAGTAGACTTATAGATCTAGCTTTAGTAATATTTTCATAATTTTTGGACATGTGTGTGAATTATTTGGGTATATTGAACTTTAAGCATCTAGTTGTCCTTTTGTGATTTTAGGGTGAATTGTTATGCTTACTTGTTGAAATTAACACATGACTGTATGTAAGAGTTGATAGAGTTAAAGGAAACCCTATTCAATAGAGGGAGCTTTTATTTAAAAATGAGTTGAAGGCTTGAGGTAAGTAATTATTAACATAATGCTTACATGTAGTAATTTTCAAGTAACTATAGTTATTTAACTATATTGATTTGTGTATGCTATTTAATTGGTAAGAATGATGGATATATATATATGTGTGTGTGATATATGATTTTAGTATACTTTTAGTATATTTTTGGTATATGAATGATATATATGGCATATGATTTTAGTATACTTTTGGTATATGAACGGTATATTATTCGTTTATAATTGTGTAAGTGGATGTTATGAATATGGAAGTGTATAGTAATGAATTGTGATGCACTATGAGAAATGGAAATGATGAAGAATGAAAAAGGGATTTGAATTGTGATGATATAATTGTACATATGCATTTTGATATGTTGTGAGAATGATTGAAATATATGCATTTAGCATTATGTTGTGAGAAATGTGAGGATGTGAAGAAAAAATATGATTGTGTGTGATGGGCAAGCTAAGTCGTGCGTATAGTTACCCATGTGAGAAGTGAGACTGAGCCGGACGGACAGTCTCACTAATGGCTATTTGATTAATTAAAATATTATGTGTGATGGGCAAGTTGAGCCAGGCGTATAGCTACCCAAAAATGATATGTGAGAAGTGAGATTGAGCCGAGCGGATAGTCTCACTAAAATGGCCACTTGATAAATATTGAAATGTGTGAGGAATATAGCTAATGAGGCTAAGTATGAGGTATTTGTGTGAGGAAAGGTCCGGCCGAATACTAACTTGCATAAACATACATTGTTGAACCATATTTGTATACTTATTGAATATGAGAATTATGATGTGAATTGAATATGAGAATTATATTTGTGGATCGAATGTGAGGATTTTGTTATGGTTTATTTGGAATGATGTAACTTGAGGTATTTGAGACATCAACAAATAAGATTTGTGTTTGTATATATATTTGTGGTATTTGAGTGTTGCACAGGTTTGGACACGACCATGTGTTTATTTTAATTACGGCCATGTGAAATGCCTGCATATATGGGTCAAAATGTGTAGGTGTAAGAAAGGAATGCCTAGAAAGCATGCTGACTCGGAGTCGAGTGCAACTCGACACGCATTGCCTTTGTGCCGTCTCGGCATGGGAGCACGAGTCGACACCAGCTTCAGCCCGAGTCGGCACAAGAGGTGGCTGTCCTGACTCGGTATGCTGACCCGAGTCAGCACGCTTCTGATTTTCACTAGTTTACTTATTTCGAATTTTTGAGCACTAAACTTCTTTCCAATGCACTCCTGTGAACTTGAAACCTAAGATTAGCTTGATGGAAATGTTATATTATTAAGGTTTGATGTATAGCAAATTAATTGTATATTTTTCTTAATTAGTTATTAAGGAGAACTATATGTAAACTTATCTTATTAATTGCTTATTGAGTAGCAAGCTCATTCCTTTACAATTGTGGTTTTCAGGCTTTGATAGATAGCCTAGCTTGAGGCTTGTTGATTGAAGGCTTAATATGAGTTTAGTCGTAAGCTCAGATGGGTAAAAAAGGTAGGCCTGGTGTCGATATCTCCATCCACATGAACATTGATCATTTTGGCATTAGGACATTTTGTATTAAGTCATTAATTATATTTTGATATAAAGTTATGTATGTATAAAATGTACAATGTATATATATATATAATAAGAGGTTTGTATAAAAATGCATATCTTTCATCAGAAAATTTTTCTTATGCCACATGGTTGTTTGTTGTTTGAACACTTATATGTGGTATCTAGAGGGTGCTACACCATTAGTGTTAATGGATTAAAACCATATACAACTTCAAATGGTGAATGATTTATTGAACTGTGCATACTCCTATTATAAGCAAACTCTACATGTGGCAAACATTCTTTCCAATTCTTTAAATTTCTTTAAATGATAGCCCTCAAAAGTGTTGAAAGTGTCCTATTGACCACCTCCGTTTGTGGATGACAAGTCGTAAAGTACAAGAGCTTCATTCCTATCTTTCCCCAAAGAGTCTTCCAAAAGTGGCTTAGGAATTTAACATCTCTATCACTTATAATGGTCCTTAGTACTCCATGTAGCCTTATAATTTCCTTGAAGAATAGATTGGCAATATGAGTTGCATCATCCATTTGTGACATGAAATAAAATGTGTCATCTTGTTAAACATGTCCACAACAACAAAGATAGAATCTCTCCCTCTTTTGGACCTAGGTAATCCTAAAACAAAGTCCATAGAAATGTCTATCCGAAGTTCATTTGGTATGGGAAGAGGTGTATATAAACCACGAGGCATTGCTTTGGATTTGGCTTATTTGCAAGTAATGCATTTCTCACAAATTCTCTCAATATCCCTTTTTATATGTGGCTAAAAAAAATGGTCGTTCAATACATCCCAAGTCTTTTTTACCCTGAAATGCCCCATTAAACCTCCACGATGTGCCTCTCTTATGAGTAATTCTCTCAATGAACTTTACAGTACACACAACTTGTTTTCCCCAAAGAGAAAACCATCAAACTTATAAAACTTGTCAAAACCCCTTTCTCACATGCCAAAGAGGCGCCACCTCATCATAGAGGTATTGCCTCTTTACATTGAGGTGACACCTCAATCACTGAGGTAATGCCTTACTGATAAGGCGGCACCTCAGTAATGTAAAGATTTTTTTTGGGCAGATATGATCGACTATATTCTAGCACAATTTTCTCCAACGTTTAACCACGATTTTTCTTTCCCCCATTTTCTAGATTTCTCTTTTTTTTTATCCCCCAAAAATCCCACCACTTCCTCCATCTTCATAGTATGTTCAACCACAATTTTTTGAAATTGGAAATTATGGCTGAACGTGCTATGAAGATGGAGGAAGTGGGGGGATTTTTGGTGGATAAAAAAAGAGAGAAATCTAGAAAATAGGGGGAAGGAATTTTCTAAAAAAAGCAGAGGAAGCTTAAAAAAAAAGAGAACACCAAAAAAAGAACGTAAAAAACCAAAGAAAAGAAAAATTAAAAAAGAGGAGGAGAGCAAAAAAAAAAGGGAAAGGGGTCAAAAGGAATAGGAATTGGAGTTGTTCCATTCCAGCAAAGAAAAATGAACTTTAAAATAAATTAAGTAGAGGATTAAAGTGGTTGTGCTTAGTAGAGAGCTTGGAATTCAATTGTACGGTGTAAAGCTCATCATCGGTTGTTGTTGTTGTCGAAAGTATCTTTTGAGGGCCTAGACAGGGGAATTCAAACCAGTATATCAATCGTAGCCTTCCTTTGACCTTTTATCTTTTCTTTTTTATTTTTTATTATTTTAAGACATCTTTAGTATGGATTTGAGATTATGTTAATATGATAATAGATATGTGTGTGGTGATTCTTTCATGAGAATTGAATATGTATAAAATGGCCTAGCATAAGAATTTAGGAATGCAATCTAACGTTATGTGTTTATATTTGCACCTTGTTTATATTTAATCCCGCATTATATTAGTTGCATGTATTTTGTATTTTTGTGAAGGGTCGTTCGCTTAGTGTCGATTTCTGCCTCTGTACCTGAATTGTAAGGTGACGCCTCATCATTAAGGCGTTGTTCGACTAGGATGAGGTGAAATTTCTTCACTTTATCATCATTGAGGCAGCGCCGCTACCTCAATGACAGAGGCGACGCCTCATTTTGGCAAGACCATCCTTGCCAATTTCACTTCTATTTTTGCGTGTCTGTGGTTGGTTCAGGTAGTTTGAGAATCTTTTTTGGTCGGGTATTTACTATTATCTTTGTGTTCATTCGTTTGATAAAAATGCTTTTAGTTTTTACCTATGTTTTGATTTAAGATGGTGCTTCGTATGAGTTTAATTGTTGTCAGTGTCTGATTGTTTGTAAATTATTTATTTATCACGTACTAACTTTTTACTTTATGTAGGTTCTTTTTCTTTTGGATGGATTAATTAATGATTTATTACAGGCACATACAAATAGTAGTTTGTGGGTTACCCCTTTCAGTTGAATGTTTAGGATTCTTATTTTTAACGTGTGTGATAAATAGTTGTATTCATTTCTTCTCATCATTTCTTTATGTGCACATTTTATTTATTTTATTTATTATTAATTGTGGATGAATAATGATACTGTGTGGATATATGTTGTGAATCAGATATAATTGCATGTAAAAATGGACTAATTAATAAACTTGAACCTAATTGTAAAAATTAAAACTTATTTGGAGGCGACTGCATATTTGCATGTAATTAAAAAATAATTAAATAATTAAAAATAATAAAATACGAAATATAAACGGAAGCCGATCGAAAGGTCGGGTGGGCATTCCAAAAGCCCATACCTAGTTTTCGAACCCCTTCTTTGAGAATGGCTGTTGGGCCTCTCCGTGGGATCCAGTTGCTGTATAAGTGTTCCGAATTTCACCTGGGTGGTAACTCTATCTCCGACTTAAGCCCATCAAAAGGTCCAAAATTATATTTTCTAGTAGGCTTTAAGTCCGCACAATGTCGTAGTCGCCAAACACTTGGGTGTGCACTGAACCCCGCTGCTTACAAATGTTATATGTTTTTAAAATATATTACATAAATTACTTTATAATAAAAAATTTAGCATTATAAAATATTATATATATAATTGTTTAAATAAAACTTTATTAATATTATGGGGTGAGTATGAGTCGGTTCGGTTTAAAAATGCCTAAAACCGAACTGAACTGAACTTATTTTGGTTCAAAATGAACCAGTAGTTGAACCAAACCAAATTGATTAGGTTCGGTTTTTTTTTTCTGTTTTGACTTTTTTTTTTTTGCAATTTTAAATCCATTTCATTTATATAATTTTGCAATATTCTAATAAGATTTATAAGATCTATTCATGCTAATTTTTTAAATTTATTTTATTTATTAATTTTTTAGAAAATTAAATGAACCGATTCTTTAAAATATATTTAAATATATTTTGTTAGTATTTTTTTGTTATTAAATAATTTTATTAAGAGTTTTATATATTTAGAAACTAATATTATTAATAAAATTTAAAATATTATTACTAAACCAATCAAACCGAACTATAAATATATATAAAATTTTAAATATACTATAAATTCGGTTCAGTTCAGTTTAATAAATTTTTTTATTATAAAAATCAAACCAAATTTATTTCAGTTTGGTCCAATTTAAACCGAATTAATATATTTTATTATTAAAATTGAACTGAACTAATCAGTTCGGTTCAAATTTTCAGTTTTCAGTTATTTTTGCTCACCCTAATTATGATAAGTGGGACTGCACAGTTTAGATACTTTTATTACTTCAAACTGTATTAATTAACTTGAGAAAAAAAAAAGTACGTTTTTTTTGTTTCTTTGTTAGTAGTCTTACTTTTAGCTATAGGCATGTTAGTTTTAATTAATTTTACAATATCATGAAATCTATACTTTAAATTTTAAAAATTATTCAATTGCTCTTTGTTGTCTAACAATGAATACAATAATACAATTAAAAAATACATTAATTGACCAATAACCATTAGAATCAGTTGGCAGAAGCTGTTTTTACTTAAACTGAGATCTAAGTTCGAATTCCAGTAAATGCAGTCACGTTAAATAATTGTTGGAAGACCTTTGTTTTTTTTATGGTTATGCTTGGGACGATTTCGGATTAGTCGAAGCTCTTATGGCTACCGAATACCGAGAGTATCAAATGCAATATATATATATATATATTTTGAATAAATTGAAAATTTGCAATTAAAACAACTTCTTATGAATAATCCATTCATGAATCCTTAATTTATTCCTTAAAAAACAATATTATTTTAAGAAGCTGGCATTATCCCTATTCATTTTCAAATTGCTTTGAAGATAAATAAAAAGATATCGCCAAAGATTCATCTATTCGTCAACTGGAATTGAAGATAAATAAATATTAAAAGATTTATTAACTTTAATTTCTAAATAAAAGTGAAAAGTTTTAGGAGTGAAATGTAATTATTTACAACAAAACAAGGACTAAGTTTCCCAAAAAGGATCGGTCGGTTCACAGTAAAAAAAAAAAATGTAACGCGTGGCATCTTCTACGAAATCTTATGGTTTGATTTAACGGATACAAATAATTCCCAAAAATTAATTTTTAAAAAAATTTAAAAAATATCTACGCACAGCCAAAAATAAAAAATAAAAAAGCAGCCACTTTTCCATTATAATAAATAATAATAATTTTGTCATTTTGTATCGTCTCCTCTAATAAAATCACAAATCCTTCTTCTCAAATTTTGGTTCCGATTGAGACAGTTTGTTTGTTTGGTGGTTATTGGTGGTGGTGGTTGCGGTGGTTGTTGTATCGGCGACGACGATGGCTGCGAGTGCGAATAATAGTAGTAATACTACTACTGCTGCTGCTACTAATAATAATAATAATCAAGAAGGTGTTGCGTCGGCACAGAAAGCTCCGTCATCTACGGTAACCGCCACAGCCACAAATGGCGGTGGCGTAATCTCCGGAAAAAACGGGAGTAGTAATTCAGGAGCTTCTCCGGCAGCTGATAATTCGCAAACGGAAGCTGCCTTGAGACACTGTCCTGGTATTTCCGTTGAGTGGACTCCCGATGAACAGTCTCTTCTCGAGGACTTGCTCTCTAAGTATATATAAAAATTTTGCTTTTTCTAGAATTTTCTTTTTTTTTTTTTTTTTGTTTATTGTTGTTAATTTTCGTTTTTTTTTTTTTTTTAAAATTTTATTGTTTGGTTGAATTTTTAGGTATGCATCAGAGTCAATTGTTCAACGTTATGCGAAGATTGCGTTGCAATTGAAGGATAAAACTGTTCGTGATGTTGCTCTGCGTTGCCGATGGATGAATGTGAGTTTTAGGCTCTGCAAGTTTCGATTATTTTCACAATTGTAATATTGATGCAGAAATGGTGTATTTGATTATGGAAGCAGTTGATTGCTTGACCAGTTTTGATAATGGAAGCATAGATGTTGTTTTTGTATTTTATTAAATGTTGAATTCATTTATGCTAGTGATTATGCTATAGTTATAATAGTCATGCAGTAGCAGTTAACCATGTGTCCGAGCACCTGCTTTATTCTGAAATTTATGATGGAAGTACAGGTTGATGAAGTGCAGTGTCCAGAGAGTTGGCATTATTTTGAATGGATGGTGTGATTTTGATTAGTTATGGGGAAAGGATAAGATATTTACATGATGATTTGATGCATATATGGAAAATTATTATCTTTGATTTTTTTTTTTAGTCAAGAATCTGACTTTTATGGAAGGTTACTCAACGAATTTGACTTTATTTGAATTTTTTTCTACTTTAGTTCCTTGCTATTTTGAGATTTTCTGAACTTTTTCTTGAAGGATTTCTTGTCCTTTTCTCTCTATTTTCTTTTTTTTTCCTTATATGATGCTGATTTTACCAGAGCAATATGCATGCATCTTTCTATTTAAGAGTAAGGGCCAAATTATATTGATACTGTAATCTGGCATTTACATCATGTATATTTGTGCATGCTGAGTTTGGTATGTTAGGCATATTAGACAGACTGACGGCTTGATTTTTATTTTCAGAAAAAGGAAAATGGAAAGAGAAGGAAAGAGGATCACTCAGCAAGGAAAAATAAGGACAAGAAGGTAAACCCTGTATTTCAACTAATCTTTTTTCTTGATATATGTAGTCCTAAGGATTGTTTGCATGGATACAACAAGTTAGGTGCATCTTCACTTGAAAATCTTACAACCTAAAGGACAAAGACAGCATTAAAATAGTACAAGGACTTTCACATATATACGTGCATCTACATGTTTAGACAACTATATAAATTAGAGACATTACTTCTTAATAAACTTGCTATCAAAATTGTGAATGTACTGTTACTTGTTTTAAATAGTGGTTGCTAGATTTCTTATACGAATTCTTTACTTCTAGTTTCATGAAACAGAAAGATATTAAAAGAACAAAAAAAGAAAATTTCACAAGTGGTAGTCAGTTGGAAGTGACTACAGTAAATCTAATTGTATCCTTTTAGAATGGATGCAGGCATGGGTATCTTCCAGTAGCTGCTAGTTCAATAAATGCTTATTGTGTGTCTATAAGCAAATAATTCAGTAAAAGTCATTTGGATCATGACATGTCTCCTAAGATGGATTAACGTCCCAATCATAGAGCATTGTTTGGGATCACATGCGTAAATATATGCCATGTGTAATTACCGTACAAGAGTCCAATCTATTTTGTTTTGGCTTGAATGATAATTGGCCAGTTGGCAAATCTTTCTATGGAAAGCTTCTGGTTGTAACCGCTGCATTAAACCAACTTCCTTCCCACAACATATAGTACCAATTTGGACCAATAATTTTTTTTCTTTATTGTTATAGTAAATATGTGCATCTGTTTCTCAGGAAAAAGCCGCAGATTCTTCAGTGAAGGCATCATCCCATTTGACTCCACGACCAAATGGTCCTCCATATGCTGTACCAATGATCCCCGTGGACAGTGACGATGGGATCTCTTACAAAGGTTGGTTCCTTGCCATAAATGAGCAACATGAAAGAAGGACAGTAGGTGGCTGGAAAACTGATGTGGAATGTTCTTGCATTAGACTGCAATGCACTCATCATAGCTGCAGTAGTAATTAGGCCAACCCATTTTCTCCTATATTTGGTAACATATCTCTGGAAGCATTTATTAATGAACCACATCAAAGAGTGTTGATATTCTAAAAATCAAGTTGATTTTGCCCTTGAAGCATGGCACTGGTTTATCGATACTGTGATATTTCTCGAAGTCACAAGTTGAGTTCGCACTTCACTGACCCCCATGCTAGTAATAAATTTCTCATTTAGTTCAAGTGGTGCACTCTTACTCTTGTTTTGTTGTTTGTTTTCATATTGATAAGCTGAAGCATATTAGCGAACTTTTCATTCCAGCTTTCTTATTCTCTGTCCCCTATTTGACATGATTGTTTGTAGGAATAATCCCCTTGTATCTATTTTCTCAGAGGCTTTGAGGTATTGTTATGTACACCATCCATAATCTGAACAATGATAGTTAAAATCAGATTTTTCTTAATTGTCACAATTTAGCTTTGGCTAAATGACAAGAAGTTGAGAAAAAAACAAATGCAGTAATTGCTCTATCAATCTCTTGGCCGTTGTGCGATATTGAGTTGTTAGAGAGCCTTTAAGCCAGAGGTAGCACCTATGATATATGTTTCTGATGCAACTATTTACTGAATTTTTTCAAGACAATAAACAATGACTTTTACAAATAAATATATTGATAAGATTTTTTTGAAGGCAATTTTATCCACTTTCCTTTGGCTATGCATCTTGTTTATTGCATAAATTGTTGGATCACCCAAAGGTTTCTCACCTATGCTAGTTACATGCTTGTGAGATTGTTGTTTTTAACTGATGAGTGGAGAATGCAAAACAGTGCGTAAATAGAATTGAATACTTTTCTCTTAGTTATCTTGAATTCAATGAAGCCTAGGCGTTGATGGCAGTAATAACTAAATTAAGATGTGCTATGTTTCTTTCCATTTACTGCTTGTACACTTACAGCTGATGTATCATTTGCAGCGATTGGTGGTGCAACTGGAGAGCTTCTAGAGCAAAATGCTCAGATTTTCAGCCATATTTCAGCTAATTTTGCATCTTTTCAGGTGACATGTAGATTTTGGCACTCAGTTGATGCTTACTAATTTTGATATCATAAGATCTTTCTTTATATATATATCCAATTGTGTGTATAACACCTATCTAACCCGCTATTTTGCATTTTGTCTTTCAATGATTCAATTTTTGTCTTGTTTACACGACATAGGACTGGGACCGGATTTTTTCTAACAAGGGGCTCAGACATTTATATGGTCTATATTAATAGGAAACTTAGGTTTCTGTTTTTGGAATGTTTCTTTTGGCTGGGGTAAAAACATAGTTGCGTACACCTGAGGCGCAAGGCTCACCAGGCACAAGCCCTAGCGCCTCAAACATTAAAAGGCAGGCGATGTTAATGAGGCACGCACCTTATTGTCAAGGCACAAGGCGTGTGCCTCAATAGTGTTTTACTTTATAGTTGTTTTTTTGCCAACTTCTTTAATTGTTTCTTCTTTTATAGATCTCTAGCATTGATTTGTGTATGTAAGCAACCATATAGACATCTTATTCATGCCAAATTGAAATAGTGTTTATATTTTTTAATTTTCTTCTCTTTTGCACCTCATGTCACTCAGGTGCGTGCCTTCGCCTTGCGCCTTGCGCCTTTCACCTTTAATCACTGTTGTTAGAATCATACAATTCACAATTCGAATCGTATGATTCGAGTCGATTCACCCCAAATTTGATGCGAATTTATTGGTGAATTGGAAAAGTATGAGAATGGATGCCAAATCGTGCGAATCGCTGGTGAATCGTAAGAATTTATATGAATCTACGATTGTCACTAATTCTTGTCTATTAAATAAAATAAATCCTATTCAAGAAACTATACGATTAGGGGATGGAAGAAGTCATTCAAATTAAAGAAAAAAGGAAATATTCAAATTTATCATCCCATGCAAAGCCTCACTTACCTTGCTAAACTGCAAACAGTCTTCTAACTAAAACACTTAACGTTGAAATTTCAAAATAAAAATACAGACCCAATATTTTCTTCCATTTCACTTCTGTTTCCTGAACCTAATGAGGCTGCCAAATAAAATCAATTTTGTAAATTCTTCGATAATTCTTCTTTTTGTCTGTTTTTTTTTTTTAATTTGGAAGACTCGCAATATTGGTTTAGGTTTTTCTTCTTCCTTTTCTTCATTTGTTTCTTGAATAGTAACTGTTTGTTTCAACTTTCTCGTGCCTTTTTGGATAAAAGAACCCAGTAGTATTGGCTTTTATATTTGACTTTCTTTTTTAGCTAAAGATATACATTATGACCACTGCAAATGCTATTATTTATATTATTTGAATTTATTATATTATTAAAAAATTTTAATGATGAGTAGGATCAACTATTATATTTTGAAATTAAGGAATACCTTATATGAAATATACTTTTTATATGAAAATATGTAATTTTTAATTAATATTATTGATATGAACTGAAAAACCAATTATGTTATTTTCCTTCTCAAATCCACAGTGAAAACCAGAGCGATGATGGTGGTCATGCAAGTTAAAAAATGGAGATCTTTTTAGATGTTCTGATTTTACTATTGACTTGATTCATTTAACAAATTGTTTGGACACCCTTTAAACCAGTTCATTGTTGATGTAGCTAATCACCATGATTTATGTAAAATTCTTGCATATGATTTGTTTTCCCTATGGTCTTTTGACTGCTTTACCTTTTGGGGGAAAAAGTTGCAGCATTATTATTCCAGGCATTGACTTAGTCATGTGAACATTTTGTTTTCTGTTTCTTGCAGATACATGATAACCTTAATCTTCTAAGCAAAACTCGGGACAACATTCTTTCTATATTGAATGAGTACGTCATTATTTCTCTTCATGTTTGATTCTATTGTTATATAGGCTATGTTTTGCTTGTGCATACATATCCTGACAATCCTGTATCTTGTGGTGTACGTATATTGTCTCCAAGTACTGTGGCCTGTGTACCATTTTCTCAATCCCATGTTTATGATCTTTGTAGTATTGTTCCCTGGACTGGCATGATAAAAGGTGAATTTCTAGATGTTTTGTTTCATATGAAAATGGCATACATTGCATGTCTGTAGGAATTGAAACAATTTATTTAAGATATGAGATGGCAAAACTAAGTCCTTCAAATAGAGAATCTCAAAATGAATTCTAATTGTGAGGGAAAACAAGTTGCAGTTTGTATTCTCCTCACTTCATAGCATCCTGATGTAAGATAGCTAAGTAGGCTTTTTAGGATTTGGGTTTGATGTGGTCACTGAGGATGCTTAGGATTGGTTCAAGGATTATATGAGGTGCAAATTGAAGCTAAATATCAATTCTATAAGAAAAATTAAGGTCTAAATCAGGTTTAGAATTTATCTATGTGATATTAGAAGAAATAGAAAAAGAACGCAAAAGAGAATGAAGAAATGGAAATGTGAAGGATGAAATTCATGTGAACATGCCTTAAAATGAGGTATGAACTTATGATTTTAAATATTGTACTTTCCGTCATAGCAAAATGTTGCAGTGGCCAAGGTGTAGAACCCTCCCTAGGTCCTCACACCCAATGTTTTAATTCAATCAAAACCCAGTTATACCTCCAGAGGCTGCAAAAAATAAATTAGAAATTTGGTAAATGGTCTTTAGGAATAATTTGCTTTTCATGTTTTCTATTACTAAAAGAAGCAGAATAATTATGAGGGCAGAACCTATAGTCAATCTTGGGTTATGGTTAAGTCTTGCCGACTTCGGGCTACAGCTTGAGAATTATAAACTACATTATTGAGGGATTTGCCTAGTTGGTAACCACATCTCGGCCCATAGGGCATGCTATGAGTTAAAATTTCCCTTTGGCTGACCACCAACTACTCTGTTGCCTACTATGTTAATAAGCTTGAAACTCAAGATTACGCTAGCAATAGACCCTATTTCTTGCTAAAACCCATTTCAAGGAAATTAAGATGACAACCCAAATGCAGTAATGTCAATAGTAGCATGAGCAGTAAAGTTCAGTACTGCATCACAGTACTCCAACTATTTTTCTTGCATAAATCATACTATGACTACTAGGTTGTGAGCCAAAATTTCGCTTGATTTTCACGGTTCCAATAGATTTGGTCTCTGATTTTCATAAGTACCCTTTTCTAGCTCTATGACACCCTCACTTAATTGAAAAAGCAACTTCCGGATTAATTATTTGTTAAACTGCAACATGTTATGTAGATGTATCTTGCCTTTGATGGCATGCAAACACTTGAAAGGCCTTGTTTTTACCAAAAAATTTGCCCATCACTAATTCCTGTTTGCAGGGTCATTTTTTTAATTATTAATATTCTATATGCAAGTGCCGGTGTGTGTGCTCAAGCGCCTGCCTGATTACATGTGTATCAGTATGTGATGGCAAAACAATTCATGGTCAGTCTATTATTATATTGGAGTTCAATTCCTGCTTCTAATTTGAGCAAGCTATGCAGTTTGAATGACATGCCAGAGATAATGAAGCAGATGCCACCACTTCCTGTGAAGGTGAATGAAGAGCTTGCCAACTCTATCCTTCCCCATCATCCCATCACATGAAATCATGATGCATGCATACGTGCTGACAGATGGTGCATTCTGACCTTTGCCTCAAGTCGGGATCTCTTAGACAAATCCCATCAAATAAGCTGCTCACTTCGATCAAGTTCTTCTGTCAAACTCGATCCCAAAAAGACATTTACGATGCCCATGGTTTCAAATATTTGAGAGAGGAAGGAGTGTTATTTGTTTATTAACATTTCATTTCTATTGGGTGGGGAATTGATTTTAGGAAACCAGTTGTAGCATGTGTATACTTAGCTTCCTAGGTTGTATTCTGACTGCAATACCTGTAGGGTTAATCCTTTTTAATGGAAGAGAATAAATAGTCAATCAGTTGCCTGTAATGACAACTTTCTCTTTTCTTGGA
Source organism: Macaranga tanarius (assembly GCA_949673435.1). Lineage (NCBI taxonomy): Eukaryota > Viridiplantae > Streptophyta > Magnoliopsida > Malpighiales > Euphorbiaceae > Macaranga > Macaranga tanarius. The sequence continues at coordinate 11,777 of CATIWO010138539.1, read as the reverse complement.
TGCTTAGGCTATTGCAAAATGTTGCCAAGTTCCATTCTCTTTTATTTTTTGACAGATATAAAATACAAAAAAAAAAAAATGCAAAGTAGCTTTCTTGCTTTGACCTGCAAAATATTTCAGGATTCCATTTTATCTGAAAGAACAAGAAACATAACAAAAATGGCAAAAAGAAATATAAGAAAGCTGCAGAGAAAGAATAAAATATAATGTGCTGCATCAGTTCTAAAGGATAAGATTAATACTAAAAATAAGTTTAAAAATTCATTCGTTCTTTGAACGGTTCTTAATGAAGGTCATAAGAAATTTATGGTTCATATGATTATTATGACTATAAAAAATAGCTATGAAGATAATGTTTCTTCAAATTCAGTAAAGCAAATTGCATAAAAGATTTTGTTAATTAGCTTTCATCACCTGCAATTATCTTTGTGCCTCGGCCTAATCTGTTTTCTGCTGAGACTGTTTGGAGCTCACTTCCAAATAATGATGTAAAACTTTTGGTTTTAGAAGAATGAAGGTGGATTTGGACAAATGCTGTCAAATTTCTTATCTCCATGCCACAGTAGCCTTCTTGAATTAAGTTTCCAGTGTATTGATACCATTGTACAATTATAAATAAACATAAAATGCATGTAACTTTTGCAACCACATAACAGAGCTGCCAAGGAGGGTTCTGAATTTCAAAATTGGGACCCTTATATGAAATGGCTTTAACTTGAAACATTGCTCCAATATATTGCCAAAATCCCAGATGTTCTAGCAACAAAAGAACTCCAATTGGAAAGGCGCTAATGCATTTCAGCTTCATGTAAGTTACCTTCACCCTGCCACAAAGTGTGAAATGAATAAATACCTTAATATTGGTGCAAAAAGAGCATCATGCATATGAAGCAATTCTTAAATAAACAAGTAATTACATGAGCTTAGACGATGACAAGTTATCCTTAAAAAAAAAAAAGCCTTTTCCAATTAGACTAATAGACCAATGGTTGAGTCTTGCAACATAGTGCAGCCTTTTTCAACATACAGCAGAGGTAAAGGATTCAAACCTTGATTTCCCTGGAATTCATCCTTGCAAAATTTTTCAACACAAAATGCATCTATCATTCTCCAAATGTCTACAGTATCAGTACCGGAAATGTTTTCCAGTGCATGAACTTAATGGAAGAGAATTTAAACAGGGATTTAACTTGACGACATCAGCAGGAAGTAAAATTCAATAGACAAGTATCTGTGCATATCTGTATGTGCTCACCTATAACTAAGTTAATCAACAAAACATATATAAACCATGAAAGCTTTCATTCTGGCTAGCTGTGCCAGTTTCGGCATTTGACTCGAGTAATTATGATCCAGGACCAACTCATAAGCCTGTCATCCCACACAGCAATGGGCCCCAACATGTGATTTGGTCACTTTTTATGAGAGAATGGGCTCATAAGACAGCCCTAATAATAATTTACCTTCAATTGTAGTCTCTGCTCAGGTTCCAATAGTAAAATAACCATTATAATACAGGTACAGATGTGTATTTACTTTTTAGGATAACCAGCCTACATAATTGTTGATTAGAAGTCCACAAAGAATAGGTATTTAAACCACGAAAACGCATAAATATAGTTCTTTTAGTGACAATACATGGCAATTGCCATGCCCTAAAGATAGCAGCTGCCTTAGCTCGACTTGATTGAGCTAAGTTTAGCCTTCCCACAACCAAAAGAAACTTCAACTCTCTTTATATATATTTAGATGAAATGATCTCATACATACCTAATTAAATGACACATCACTCAACATATTCTGATCAGTTCTTACCAATTCTAACCATGTCGGTTTTCCTAACTGGTTAACCAATGTAGTGCACATGCGACTAGTTTTCAGGCAATGAGGATGTAGGTGTTTATCTCAGTTTAAACACCTGGTCAAGTCTACTTCTACAAGCATAGTTGTACAGATTAGCCATATGAACAGTCCAAAAAAAAGGCACTAAGCACGTGTGATCATGGTTAACCTAAAATATGAATTTATCAGGCAATATTTTTCACAATACTGGAAAAACTTATATAAAATGCACCAAACCCAAGAGTTATTCATGAGGTAGACCTCTTGCCGCATCTCCTATTCCCATTAAGCTATTGACAAAATCTACTACCCTCAAAGGAATACTGGCTCGATTATGAGATAACTAGTCTAAGTTTACCAAATTAAATTAGAGCTGAGGATTAATGCCTAATTATTGATGTTACTGTGCTACAACATGTACCCCTAGCTGTTCATCATTAATCACCTGTTAATAAAATCCTAGATTTATTCAATATTATTGCATATGCAAAAACCTAAATCCCAAATCCAACACACACCATAATTTAATCATCACTGACTGCCTTTCTCGACAAAAAGTTTCAATTTTTTTTTTTTTTTCTGGGTATCAAGCTTTATAACCTTTTAATTGACAGAAGCAGCAAACAAGAAATCAGAAAGACAAAAGAACCAACCTGTGCAGCATTTGAGTTGACAGATTCAAGACTCAAGACTCTAGCTTCAAGTGCATCAAAACTCTGCTTAGTCTGTGAAAAGCAACAAACAAAACATATATAAAGGAGATTAAAAGGGAATGCATAGCATATCTATGAGGCCAAAAGACTTCTCTAAATGAAAATGGCCAATTGCAGCAGCTGATGAGACTTGTACCTGAGTAGAAAGGGCATATCTTTCAGCCAAAAGATCTCTCCACATGAAATGCCCAATTGCAGCTGATGACACAGAAAACCCTATTGTAAACCATAGCAATCGCCTCCTCAACATCTTCTTCTTCTTCTTCTTCTATTGCTCAACAATGGTGGGTGGGTCAATTTGTGTTGATGATGTTCTTTGGAACTCTATATTTATTCTCTTTAAAGCACCACAGTCGAGTCCCTGATATTTCACAATTAGCAATTTGCATCCTTACAAAAAAATACACTATTCAAATAGACCTATTCATTACCTTGTCCGGTTTGTAATTACATGTAATTTTTAGACACTTTATTTATTAATTTTTTCTTTTTTTATTGATGAAATTATAATAAAATGTAAAAGAAGGTTATAAATAGTAGGAAAGAAAAAGCAGGAAAGATCATTATTAATTTTTTTATGTGATATAGTAAAATTAAGAAATTCAAAGTTAAAAATCTATTTAATTCAGATAAAATTTTTATTTTTTATTTAATTAATAAAAATATTGTTTATTGTAACAAAAATTCTTATGAAAATAAAGAATGTGATTAGAGATTTTCTTACTTTTAAATGAATAAAAAAATAAAATTAATAAGTAAAATGAAAGAATTTAAATTTTATTAGTTAAAATTATAGAATAAATAGTAAAAATCAACTTTTAAAATGTAAAAAATATTAAATTAATTTTTATTTTATATTTAAAAATAAAAATATATTGGATTTTTTTGTGAATAATAATTAAAGAGATTAAAATGTTATATGAAACACTTCTTATATATACATGCTCTTAATAGTATTATTCCTCTTGTATATAGGCAAGATGTAATTAAATTTCAATGCCTATATATTAATTTAAAAGAAAAATTGAAGAGTTGAAATTATAGAAAAAGGTGAGCCTATTTGAAAGTGAAAAAATAACATTCTAGTAATATGTTGGAATAAAAAACTACTTATAAAAATAAAACCCCAATTAAAACAAAACAAAAAGTACTTAATATTTTTAAAATTAAACAACCAAATTGTTCTGAAATTGAAACTTGAAAACAACACAGTACTTATTGAAAGAAGAAAATGGTACTTGAACTTTGAAAATCACTACTAGCCATAGCTATAGCTAGCACACTCCCAAATGGCACTAATCATCACTGCTTTCTTGATCATAAGGAGGAGGGTTTGCAATTTTGTCAAGATCCTGATCAAAGAATGGTTCCTGATCAAGAAATGCTAAAATTTCTTCTGGTTGCTGGGGATAATCATTGGGGAGCACCCTCTCCAATTCATGCTGCTGCTGCATCATTTGTTGAAATAGGTAATTAGTTTGCTGAATCTGCTGATCAGGAGCCTGATACACTTCCCATGAATATTGTGGGCCAAGACTCATCTCTTCAACTCCATGCAAAATTTGATCCATTTGATACTGATTCAGAACTTGGTTAGGGTGCAGCAAATGTTCTGTTGCTTGTAATTCCATTGCAACATTGTTGACATTGTTGTTGTTGAACACCATTCCATTGCCTGGAGTCATCTGTGTTAAAATTCTCAGTTGCATGATCTCCTGTCTCATTTCTTCATTCAATGCTGTCAGGATATATAACACCCAAAAGAAAGAAAAAAGAAAATCATCGTATGAGAGATACCATGCAAAACATTGTTGTTAAAAATTGTGTTTGAATCAATATAAAGCTACGTAATTCCCATATATACAAAAGCAAAAACATCAACAACTTAAACAATCTAAAGTTTAAGGAAATTAATCCATATGTGTGTAAGGAAAAATATATACTTACAGTCTTGCAAGTGAAGCTGATGCAAAACCATGCTTGTCTGTTCTCTAAGTCTTTGATTTTCAGAATTCAAGCCCTTGCTTTCTGTCTGCTCATTCATAAATAATATAAATGGAAAATTTTATAAGCTGTTATCAAGAGATTATATAATAATAAATGTTTCTGAAAAAAAAAATATTTTTTTTTGTATAAATAACACACATGGCACAGAGACACCACATGTCATCTAATAAAACCATAGTGATTTTGTTAGACACGGAATGATATATATGCCTCACACACATGTTAACGTAGCGATGTGGGATCCAAGATCAGATCATGGAACACCACGAAAGCACCATACTATCCACCCACACACAGGGCTATTGTTTTTTCTTTTGAATAATTAACACACACATGCACACGACACAGAGACACCACACGCTATCAATATATATATATATATATATATATATATATTATTGGTAAAAAGGTAAAGAACATTTAATTATTTGACAATATTTATGTGTGTACGCTCGCAAACCAGATCTCTATCACAGAGAAAAATCATTAAATTAGATTTTAAAAAAATATGATGAGATAAATTTACCTGCACTAAGTTCAAACGAGCCTTCAATGCTGCTGATTCAGCATTGAGTGTTCTTATTTTATGTTCAAGCATATGTGTATACAGCTTCTTCTTCTCCTTAGCCCTAACAGCAGACATTCTGTTTGCCATAATTCTGTAACAAATCATACCAAAACAATTGAAAATAGTCACTTATCAATTCAAATGGAAGAAAAATTATGACTTTAAGTATTGAAATATTGCTTAAATAACACCATCACATGATATACATTATCAACAAATATGGATAAAAATTTCTTATGAGTAACTCATAGATAATAAGTATTCTTCTAAAGAATAATGTGATATTGAGGAACTACTTAAGAAAGCAAACATATATTTAACTTAATAACAAAATGATCACAAGCACATAAAAGAATAGAAAGAGGTTTTAAACTAAAATTTAATTAATCACACTGAGATTGGACTTTCTACAAAAATTCTTGAATTTATTCGTTTACATAAACTCAAAGTGTAAAATTATATACGTGTAGTAAACATATCATTTCCTAAGCTTCGTTTAAGATATAAATTATACTCCAGTTAGAAGTCCCCCAGACCTACTTGAACTTCTCTATTTTGTTTTGTTTAATGCATCCTAATGAAATGTTAATCCTATATTTCAGTTTATTTTAATTGTTTCTTGTGACATTCAAATTTGAAACATACTTATTAAAATTTCACAAATGGGAGATTTGATTTTAAAAGAGAATAAGTTAAACATTTCAAACTAATTAAGAATAAATCATATATACTCTCACAAAGTACGATCAACATATATGAATTGACCACGTGTATAATGCACATAACGAATTTTAACTAATTTAAGGATAGATTATATATATTTTCATAAAGTATAATCGATAAATATGAAATGACCACGTATATGTGTACAGAACAAATTTTAACTAATATAAATATAAATCATATATATTATCACAAAGTACGATTAATAAATATGAAATGGCCACGTGTATGCCGCACAAAATGCATTTTAACTAATCTCAAAAACGACAAATATTTTCTTTTGAAAGAATTTATTAAATATTCTAGAAAAATAGTATAGTACAAAATGAAGTTTAACTAGTCTAGAAACGGACAAATATTTTCTTTTAAAAGAATTTATGAGATATCTAAAAAAATGGGTAATGATACGTGTCTCTTAGAAAGATATGAATTCTCACCAAATAAAAACAAAATTTGATGAGAGACAATTACTTGTTTGCTCCATTAATATGGGGCATTTAATATGAGGGAGAGATAATTTAAAATTTTGTTCTTAAAGATACAACACTATTCATATCTCTCTAAAAGACACCAATCTTTTTCCCTAAAAAACACCATATATTATAAAACTCTGACAAAAAAAATTAAATGATCAGGCAAGTACTTGTATAGAGTGATTATACACTTTTAGTCAATTAACACCCAAAACCCTTGAGAGTTCATGCAAAGCACAAGCAGAATTTAATTTTTCTTGAATCATAAATGATTTTGAAGTTAGCACATAATTTTTTATACACAAACAGATTCAAGATCTGCTTGATTGAAGAAAGATATAAAAGGAAGCAAAAATATATAGCATAGCAGTAGTAAACCTCTTTGCTTTCTTGGGATCTTGCAAGGCAAGTTCTGCAAGCTTTTCAGGAGACATAGCCTTTCTTGTTCCTATTGGTCGAGCTGATCTGGTTCTTGCTGCCGGTGTCGGTGCAGCTGGTGGTGGGTCCACAGCCACTTCTGCTGCTGGTGGCGGTGTAACGATCATCGACCCCACATCATCGCCTTGAACAGCTGCAGAAAACGCATCATCATTGTTCAGAGTCAAGAACTCGAAAAAGAGATCATCCTGATGATCAGCACCCAGCTCAAAACCTTCTTGTATAAGAGAGTTCTCTTTGGAGTATGATCCTGATGAAGATGAGCCCTGAAGCAGTGTAGTTCCTGCAGTATTATTAGTTGGCCTACCATTAGGAGGCTCATCAAAATGACCCATCAAAAGTTGAAGAAAATGTTCATCGTCTTCATAGATAATTGGTCTCTTTCCCTTCTCATTCTCCATCATAAAATCTCTATACGAATCAACAAAATTATATATTTTTTCTTCTCAAAATGATCACAAAGAAGATGTATATATATATTTATATCATTATGACTGAAACCATGAGATATCAATTAACCAAATTTACACTATATTATTTTGTCCTATATATAAGAAAAGATAACAACGTTTCTATGTGGATTTTTTAACTATATTTTTCATTCGTTCAATGTCAAAAAATAGGTAGTGTGATGAGTAGAAATATTTAAGTGACAGAACAAAATTTTAAAACAAATGACCTGGTTTTGTGTGGGTTTATTACGCTCAACTATTGAATTTGTAAGCAATATTTCAGTTATATCGGAATTTTCAAATGAAATGTGTGTTATTTAAATTTTAAAAATCAATTCATCATATTAAACTTTAAATATATGATCAAATAACTATGTTTCTTTATTTTTTCCGCACCAAGTTTAGTGCATTCAATTATAAATTTTTAAAATAATCCCCTAAATAGCATGATCAACTATTGAATTTGTATTAAGCAATATTTTAGTTATATCGAAATTTTTAAATGAAATGTGTGTTATTTAAATTTTGCAAAATCAATTCATCATATTAACCTTTAAATATATGATCACATAACTATGTTTCTTTATTTTTTCTGCATCAAGTTTAGTGTTCAATTATAAATTTTTAAAATAATCCCCTAATTAGCACTATACATTTTAAAATAAATATTTGAACTATTTATTTCATAATCATAATTAATAAAGAGAGTGAGCAAATTTTATGTGCGTGTATATATACACACACACATACATACTTGCCTTTCCATGCATCTCTTCATATATATAATTGGGTGCACCCCAAAACATTAACTCCATGGAAACTTCTTGCTGGTCTGGATATGGAAGAACTCTTCTTCTCTTCTCTTCTGTTTCTTTCTCATTTTTAATAATTTTTTGAAATAAAATAGATCATACCACGTACAGTACATTTTTTATAGATGGCAATAGAAAAACAATTTTTAATTCTTGATCCAGCTTGGTTTTCTTTTTGTATTGTTGCAATTCAGGTAACTTATTTAATTTGCCACCAATGATATATAACTTTAAATTTTATTCTTATTCTGTTGAACAGAATTCTTCCTTGATGATTGATATTTTTCCCACTTGTATTGGCTGTGTCCTTTAATTTTTTTTTTCTTAATAACTTTCGGTATCCGGTAGTCACAACTCTGATTAATCTGAATCAATCCGAATAAACTTTGTTAGGATGTAAAAAAATCTCTCCTAATATTTGTTTTTCTATATATAACACTCAAATTTTATATCATTAGCACATATTAAAAATCTTAGTCATCGCTAAATAGATATATATAGCTACCAACATTAATTTAGGCCATGGATGTTTATAGCCAATTACAAAATTACGGTGGAAATAATAAAAATAATTCTAGTAGTGGTAGTAATAGCCCCTCAAAGATTCTTCTAGTTTTATTTTGCCCCCCCACTTCTCTTACAAATTCATTCCATTCTAATATAAATCAGCTTTGACCAATCTATTTTGTTCTAGTTCCGCACTCACTCAGTATCGAGTAACAGAAAATACCAAAATAACATATTATCAACGTAATAAATTAAATGTAACAATTATATATTCTAAGGAAAAAAATTAAATATAGCAATTTAAAATAAACAAAAACTTATATTGATAATATTAAAATATTCAGAGCAATTTAAAATAAATAAAAACTTATATTGATAATTAATATTAAAATATTCATAGTAATTACATATATCAATTTAAAATAATTAATATTTTTACAGAGATGTTTATATTAATTTAGCCTGATAGTGAAATTTATTAAAATGTCATAACAGTATATTTAAGATTAAAATAGTTAAATTTATTAAAATAACAGTATTGTCACTGTTTATAAGACCCTAGGAATCACAACAAAAACAACATTCCAAATATTTTTAATATTGTCATCCTAAGAAAAACTTTTTCTTTGCATCAATTTTTTCTAATAAATCATTGATATCGAGAGTCCAATATGAATTTTAAATAATTTAGTTCAACACGAATAAAATTATCACAATAAATATTTTTCTATAACGATTTTAATGTGACTACATGTACCATAATTTGAATTCGAAACATCATTTTAATAAGATCGTTATTGGTTGAATCAAACCTTTAAATGAATCATGGTTTTATTATCATCATTAGCCACAATGCTCCTTCCCTAAATTCAGATAATGTTAATGGGGTGAGGTGAATCAATGCTAGTTCATCTAGTCCAAATTTAAATTTGAACAATTTTGATACAAGTTTATCTAGAAGTATTATGCCAAATGCTTGTTCACTTAGTTTAACATTCTTTTGAAATTGGACCATTTTATAGTGAAGCTCCTCAAAAAAAAATTAAATATTAAAATAATTTAAATTTGTCTAATATCACATAAAAATTAATATTAAAAATATCATATCTTAAATACTTTAGGATATAAAAGAAAGTATAAAAAACATTTAAAAGTTTTTTTAAAAAATAGCGCTGTCTATTAATTAATTACAGTTTGTCTATAATAAATTGAACTTGAATAATGGGCAACTTTCACCTAAAACAAATAATGATGGAGCCAAAAATTATTTAAGGGAGGAAATAATTTTACACTGTATCTTATTTCAAGATTCTAAACAAAAAATTAAATTTTTAAAAGGACCAAAATGAAAACTATAAAAATTACAAGGACAAAAAGTTATGTTTAAATAAAGAAAAAAACGTCAGGGGCCAGGGCCACCCCCAGCCCCCTTAGCTCCGCGGGTGGCTAAAGCAGAAGAAATTGCTTTTCATCTAAAGAAAATAAATAGATGGACTAAAATTGTAATTAAAAATAAAATTTAGTTGATAAACCAAAATTAAATTTTTTTTTAGGAGATGAATATTGAACTTTTGGTTAATTAATTATTAAAAAATAAATAAAATTTTCTATTATTTAACCTTTTATATATACTAGTAAACTACCACATACTTTGCACATTAATAGAAAATTTTTTAGACTTGCGATTGTATATAAAATATTAAATTTATACTTTGATTTTATTATTATTATTATTATTATTATTAAAAATAATAAAATATTATTTATATATATAATAATTCAACATTACAAATTTAGTAGTGTTATAATTTATTACAATTTTAATAAATTTATGGTTAATTAATTTTAATTGGTTACTTATTAAATTTAATTTAAGAAAATTTATAAAATTAATTATATTATCTAATTTTATTTATATTATAAAAGAAGTTGACATAATTAGAGTAGGAAAAATACTTTCATTTATTATACGTTACCTTTTTAACATTTTTTTAAATATTTTTTTAACTTTAATACTTTTTTCCAAAAAAAAATTATGTACTATTTTTTATCTTATAATCGTAATCAGTCATTAAATAATAAAAAATAATTTTAATTATATTTTTATCAAACTTCAATGAAATTTTTAAAGTTTGGCTATTTTATTTAGTTTATATTAGTTCAAATAAAAATTTATCTGATTATAATAAGGAATATAATTTAATTTTAATTAAACTAATTAGTTTATGTTATATAAATATAGAAGCTAACTTAATAGAAAATACAATTTAAATTAAATTATGATTGTAATTTTAATTGATTTAATTAAATTTTAAATTTTAAATCACTAAATTATCCGATTCTTATAAAATAAATAGTTGACCTAATCAAAATAAAAAATACAATTTAAATTAAATTATATTTTTATTTTTATTAAGTTAATTTTAATTGATAAATTATTAAATTATCCGACTCTTATATAATAAATAATAAAGATATTTTTATAAATTTGTGTGTCCCTCTCCCCTTCATATATTTATATATATTATAAACATGTTGCTTAAAATTTTTTTAATAATATATTAATTACTCAATTTATCGAAAGTTAAGTAATCTAATGATATTAACTCTCTTTAAGATATTAATAGGTCAAAGGTTCAATCTTTACTTTTACAGTAACACCCGCCCTTTTATATACGTATTTATGACGTATGTATGGTATATTGTGCATAGTCAATAGTGGTCTTATTTAAGTTGGAGTATGTGCATGAGTGTAGAGAAAGATTTAATTATAAGGTAAGTTTGGAGTTATATGTCACAAGTAAAAGTTTTGGGGTATTGTGCGACATGTCCATTTCATTAAGGGGCTAGGAAGGTAATTGTGGTGATATTTATGTAGAGTATTATTATTATATTAGTTGTTAAGTAATAATATGTATTATTATTATTATGATATTTGGGAGATAATTAAGCATGAAATGGAGGGAGCATTTAAAGGGTATATTTGGTAGTTTTTTATTAGTTTAAGGGCTATGTGAATACTTAATTGTATTAATGAAGTGGGAGTTATTTGTCATATAAGAAAGTTAAGGATTATTGTGTAATAATCCAAGGTTAATAATGGTGTGTAGAGATTGGTATAGATATTCATGGTGATATTTACTATTATTTTATTAATAAAAAAATAATTGATATTATCTATTATTATTATTGTTGTTGTTATTTAGATATTAAGATATTAATGTTAATATGTAATAATTAGA
>CATIWO010138532.1:0-20690 GCA_949673435.1 Macaranga tanarius | reverse complement strand
AATTTTCATCTTAGTTGAGTGAACATAAATTGGCCTTATCAAAATACTTGGTGTTTTAGTTTAGGTGGATAGGTTCAAGTGTAAACCTTATTAAAACACTTGGGTTAATGGTCTTTAGATTAGGTGGATAGGTTGAAGTGTAAACCTCAATAAAACACTTGGGTAAATAGGTGAGAGTTTTTGAGTTAATTATTAAAGACATGTAGCAAAAAAGATAAAATATGTTATGAGCTAACTAATACTACAAATTATGCACATTGGACATGGTATATTGGAAGTTTAGAACTTAAGGAAAACCAAATGTGCAGAATTAATTTCGGATGGGCTAAATTAAATGGATCAACTGCACTAATTGGGCTATAATCATATTATAAATTATATATGGATTGAAAGCCCAATATGTATAGTATTCAAAATATTTTTATTTGAATTTTTTGGAGTTAAATAATTAAGATATAATGTTTTCGAGTGATTATGGTCATGCTGTCAGACAAGGGACTGTACATATAGGTTGTATTCAAACTTCTACCAAACCTTGTAGAAAAATTATCTGAATTTGAAATTTGATGGAGTTGTAGCTCTGAAAGTATAATTTTCAATTCAGAAAACGGTGGAGCATTTTGAATTTTCTACATGGAGATATTGACTTTTGAATGCAAACTATACCAGCTGAAAATCACATGCATTAGGCGCTTATTGTTTGAATTATTGTACAAAATATAAAAAGATTCAAGAAATGTGTAATATATTTTTTGAAATTTTGGATGTCTATTTTCTTATAAAAAAATCATAATTTTTCAATAATCAGAGCTAGAGATATTGAATTTTGAAGCAGATATGCTATAATTGTCAAACAAGCTGGCAGCCTTGAAGAATGGAGCTTACCAACCAAGTTTGAATTTCTTAGTTGATTGAAAACAACCATTTCTGATTTCTTGCCTATAAATAGAGGCATTGAAGCATCAGAAATAAGTGAAGCTCTTACACTTATCAAATTGAGAAACAAAAAGTTCAAGCATTAAAATTCTTTGTACTTATTCTTTGTAATTAAACATTTTTGAGAGTTGGGTTTGTGTGTAGAGATAGGTACTCTTTCTTCTACTCTTTCTTTGGGCATTAAAGAAGTGGGTAGTGAGGTGCTATCTCCTGTTGGTTTGTGTTGAGCCATATAAAAAAACACATTGTTTGTGAAGGTTTTGAGTTGAGCATTGAAAAACTCTTGTAGTTGGTTTTGTGTTGAGCCAAGAAAAACACTCTTATTGTTTGGTTTGAGTTGAGCCATAAAAACTCATCTTGTTGTAACACAAATCTGTAATAAGATTGGTGAGGGTGTTGAAAATCCTAACTTGGGGATAAGTTGGGTGGAGACGTAGGATTGTTGATAATCCGAACTCCTTAAATTACTTGTATTGTGATTTGTTTTCTTTATCTATTTTCTGTTTTCTTAAGCAAATCCGTAAATTGACTCATACCCATTCTCTTCCATATCTCCATTAATTTTTATCACCCTATTCACCCCCCCTCTAGGGTCTTTTCACTCATCATCTTCTTTACTTGAGTTAATGAGACTCTCTTCTTCACTATCTTCTTGGATGGCCTTTAGAGCAATTCCCTTTATTTTCTTCCTTTTCTTTTTTCTCCTTTTCATTTTACTTTAAGGTGAGCTGATAAGTCAATAGCTTTCTAATGAGAATATTGGTGGAGAGCTTTGATAAGTCATGAGCTTCTTCAATGGAAGTCACTCTTGATTCCTAATCTTTCTTGGGCAGTACTCTCAAGATCTTAGTGTTCACTTCTTCTTTGGAGTAGTACTTTTCCAACTTTCTCAAAGTGGTAGGAAGTGCATTGAATTTATTTTTCATTTCGGTAATGGAATCTTATAGCTTCATCTTGAAGAACTCATATTTATATACATGAAGTTTTACCTTTTTGCTCCTTACTTACATATTTCCTTCATAGTGATTCTCTAGAGTCTCCCAATTCTTTTTAGTGGACATATAATGTTGCACCTTCTCACCTTTCTCCTTAGAGGCTAAGAGAATTGTCATAGCCTTGTTATTCTTATAATTATTTTCCTTTTCATTTTGGCTCTATCTAGTCCATAATAAATTAAGCATTCTTAATAGAGTTCCTAGTAAGTCTGTAATAAAAACATTATTTGAATTATGGACTGGAAGGGAACCTAACCTGAATTATTTTTGAGTTTAGGGATTTTTTTGGAAATTCACTTGTATAATCCAATTGAAGGAAAGATGCAATTAAGATCTACTCATTACTTCTTTGTTGGATACCCAGATCATTCTAAAGGTTACAAATTATTACAGTGAATGAGGTTTTAGAATTATAGAATCTCAAATTGCTAAGTTTCTAGAAATGGATATATGTGAAGGTGAACATCACTATAAAACTATTAGTAAGAGCATATCAAAGTTATTTATATTTTTATGTTTATACAGTAAGATACATTATGTCCTATGCTTGTAATGACTTATATAGCTCCTATGAAAAAGGCACAAGGTGATGTGGTTCCACCCTCACTTCATAAAATAGCTATTGAAGTTCCTTTAAGGAGGTATATTAGAATAAGAAGGCTTGTTATATCCTCAAAATATGTAAATTATTTTGGAGAAGCTAATTATGACATTAGTCATGTTCAAGATCCATTAACTTATGGTAAAGCTATTATTGGCCCTTGGTCTGATTTATGGAGAGATGCAATGGTAGATCAAATGCATTATATAGATTATAATAAAGTGTGGGAGCTTGTTGAATTACTTGAGGATTGTAAACCTTCTGGATGCCTATGGGTTTATAAAACCAAAAAAGACTCCAAAGGAAATATAGAGTAGTTTAAAGTCATATTAGTTATAAAAGGATATACTCAGAAGGGTGAAATTGATTATAAATTGAAACCTTTTCTCTTGTATCTTCCAAAGATACCTTTAGAGTGATTATAGCATTAGTAGCTCATTATGATATAGAGTTACATCAAATGAATGTAAAAACTAGATTCTTGAATGAAGAATTAAATGAAGAGATCTATATAGTTCAACTGGAAGAATTTTATAAGAATGGTAAAAATCATCTTGTTTGCAGACTTAAAAAGTCTATTTATGGCCTAAAACAAGCCTCACAACGGTGGTACTTGAAATTTGATGATAATCTTTTATGGATTTTATTGAAAATTAGGTTGATATATGCATATATCATAAGGTTAGTGGAAGTAAATTTATCTTCTCATTCTATATATGGATGAAATTTTACTTGCAAGTAATGATTTAGGCATGTTGCATAAAGTAAATCATTTATTGTCCAGTCATTTTGAAATGAAGGATCTTAGAAATTTATCTTTATTCTCAGAATTGAAATCCATATAGTTAGATCTCAAAACTTATTAAGCTCAAATGGCATATATAGAATGAATATTGAAGAAGTATCATATAAGTGATTGCAAACCATGTGATGTGCCTATTGCTAAAGGTGACAAATTAATAAGGTTTTCTTTTTTACAAGTCTTTCAAGGAATCTAAGGCAAGCTAGCCTATCGATCTAATTGGCAAAATCTCTTAAAAATGCAATTGAGAAAGAATCCATGAAAACAATGTCGTATGCAAATGTTATTGGAAGTCTAATGTTTGCTCAAGTATGCACTAGATCGAACATTGCATGTTGGTGTCTTAAGATGATATTTATTGAATCTTATAAGAGACCATTAGGTAGCTGCCAAAAGAGTTTTGAGATATTTGAAGGGGATTAAAAATTATATATCAACATGCAGAAATATTAACGATATTAAACTATTAGGGTTTACAGATTACAACTTTGCTAGTTCTCAAATGATAGAAAATCTACATTATGGTATACTTTTATACTTGTTGGTGGAGCAGTGTCTTGAAAAAGTGTCAAATAAACACTAATAATCTCTTCCACAATGCATGTTGAGTTCATAGCATGTTATGGAGCAACTGTACAAGCTACTTAGCTATGAAATCTCATCACAGAAATGTCAGTTGTTGATTCCATTACTAAACCCATACAATTATATTATGACAATCCTTTAGCTTTTTATTTGCAAAAAATAATAAGAATATCTCAGGTAGGGATGAGCACGAGTCAGAAAAATCTGAGAATTTAAAATCTTTATAACCATACCAAATTTTGAAAATTTTAAAAATAAAATCTCTAGTACTGTACCAAATTTAAAAATCTTCATACCGTACCATCTTATTTTTTTAGGACATATTTTTAGTTCTTTTGGAAAGGATAGGTATGGTATGATACAAGATAGAAATTCAGGATTTTAAACACATATATTTAAAAAGTATATATAAAAATGCACAACAAATTTATAGTATAAAATTAGGAATAATAACAATATTTTTTATCAAAAAATTAAATTAAAAATTAATAAAATTTAAACAAAATAAAAATCGATACATAAATATATTAGAATTAGTTGCAAAAAAAATTGTCAAATAAAATTAATATCACCACTTTTAATGCAAATAAAAAAATAGAAATAAATGAATTAGAAATGATAAGGAAATGAAAAAGGGTAAGTGTAGGAATAAAGAAGTTGATTGAAAGGAAGAAACAGTTTTATTTTTTCCTTTTTAGATTACTTTAACTTTATAATGAAAATGACGTAATTTTGATTAATAATAATAATAATAATAATAATAATAATAATAATAATAATAATAATAATAAGTTTATTTAGCTCATTAACTTTTAAATAATATTAATAAGATTACTTAATAAAAGTAATAACTAATAGATTATTAAATATAACAATAAAAATATATTTTAATTAATAAATTATAAGATTTGGAACCATACAATATTAAAATAATTTTCTTATTTTTATATTTTAAATTTAAATTGTGATATAATGGACATTTCATAATAATAATAATAATAATAATAATAATAATAATAATAATAATAATAAAATTAATAAACAAATTTTGTTAATAATTTATTTATTATTTTTAAACAAAAACATATTTTATCGTACATATGTTACTTAATATATATTGGCTGATAATATAATTATAAGTATATAGTTAAATTCACTAATATTTTAATATTATTTATTAACTTATTATTCAGTTTGGTATGGTTTCAGTATTGTTCGGTACGGTTCTTAGTTTGATTTTTTAAAAAGATCCAGTACCGTACCAAATTAGTCGATTAATTTAGTTCAGTTCATGTTAAAATTATTCAATTCTGGACGGTTTTAAAATCTTTCGATTCGATATTTTAGTTCGGTTTGGTATTTTCACCGTCTTGTGCTCTGCTCTAATCTCAGGGTCTAAACATATAGAATTAAAATATTTGACTGTGAAGGAGTTGGTAAAGAAAGGTAATGTTATTATGGAGCATATTGGTATGAAAGATATAGTAGCTGATCTCCTAACACAGGGACTTTCGACCTAATGTGTATTAAAAACATATATTATTTATGGATTTGGTCAAGTTTTATGATACCCTTGGTTAGTGCAGGTATAATAGCTATGCAGTTAGTTGTAATGTATAAACATATATATATGTATATGTGTTTAATGGGCTTGATGACTTTAAAATAATAAAGTAATGTTTTGTGTTTTAATGCATTAAGATAAATGTATTGCTAAATAAAGACTTAAGGTTGGTGCTAATCTTAAGTGAAGGGCTATGGGGCATAAATGTTAGTAGCCTAATTTGTATGTCATTGAAGCACATAAAATTTATCTAGAGATATTAAAGTTGTTATAAGGACATACAAACTTAAAGATGATTTCGCATGTGAGCTTGTGTTGCATAAAGAATAGAAATTGTTCACTGACAAGATAAATAACACATATCTATTAAATTTTTATGAACGTATTATCACATCTTGCCATACTCCCACTTTATGTTCACATTAATATAATTTCTTCGATATAGATGATCATAGAAGGCTCTATATTACATTATGATGTAGTTTTCGCTACGATTCCATATTGAAAATTCTGTTAGATAAAACAGTGATGTAAAGCTATTTTTATATAAACTAAAAGTGGATACTAGAGCTATATAATTAATTAAAGTTTGTATTTTGTAATTAAACACATAATTAATATCTCCCAAATGGGAGAATGTTAAAAAATTTAAGTAATTGGCTTTATTAATTATGGGGCTACAAAATAAAACTAAGTTAGTTTATATGAAAACCAAAGAAGCCTAATTACATTCGGTCAAGCTCTGATATATTTAGAAGTGGGCCTACTCTTCTTATAACAACGTGAGCCATAAAAGTTCATGGGCTTATGATGGTTACAACCTGTGGAGCTTTTATATCAGTATAGCTACATCTCCCCTTCATAATCTCTTCTGTTTAAACATTTTTAACATACTCAGAAGTCATGTAGATAGCAGGAAGCCATTCAAAGAGAGTTGAGGTTAAATTAGAGGAAGGACTTGGTTCAAATCCAAATTACTTTGTTGTATTCCTTTTCTTGTAGATGCTCATGATAGATCCTAAAACATATATTTATTTTCAACTAAATATGTGTTCTAAATTTCTATGGATTGTTTTTCAGTTGCATTAGGTTGAATTTGGTTTCTTCATCTGAATTTTTTTAAAATCTTAATTCATCCAACTGGGAAGTTTAACACCTTTGTCGTGGCATCTTCAATTCATTTGATCACAAGCCTAACTCTTCTCTTTTCTTTATTTGATTCTTTTTTAAATGAGCCCAACTGTTCATAAGTTATTATAAGAGTGCAACTCAACAAATTATTAGTTGAGTACTTTAGGACGAGTTTAATCAACTGTTTAGTGTTGATACATTACAATTAGCATAGTACTTTTAGGATGATTCATGCATATTTAGGTTGCATTTAGTACACATTTTAGTTTAATCTTGATGCATTTCATTCATAATCGCAAATGCTTTTGATCTTGATTATGCTTAAGTAAATTCATATAAATTTGAATAATTTATTGATGTTTTTGAAGTTTGTTTGAAGCTTAGGGAAGTCCTATAGGCATATTGAAGTCATTCAAGGTCAAAGGAATGGAGGGAACAAGCTTTGAAGTGTTGGTTGCCTGTTAGTACTCGACACCTTCTCTTTGTACCATTTACTAGTCATGACAAAGGAGTACTGTCATAACTTGACACTCCTTCCCTTGTCATTCGCGAGTCGTAAAAGAGAGGAATTGTCACAACTCGGCACCAAGCTTCACCACTTGGCACAGTGTGAAGAGTCACGACCCTTCAGACCATGTTGCACTCTTTCGGCCATAACTTCCTCTATAAAAATCGGATTTAAGTGATTCAAGTGGCCATGGAAAGATAATTCAGAGGGATATAATTTTAGGTAGACACTTGGACTTAATTCACTCATCTAAATGGCCGAAAACACCCTTGAAGTGACTGCTAATGTTGAAGCAATGTGATCCTTCACCAAGATTTGTAGCTTTTTGATTGATATAACTTGTACCCTTTAGCTATTAACTTCCAAACATATAAGTACTTTATTTTGTCTCTAGAAAAAAAGGATATAGATAGATTATTATTAGAACATTAATAAAAAAAATTTAGAGACAAATAGTAGTTAGAACATTGAAGATCTTTTGGTATATATTCAAGGAAGATCAAAAGAGCATTTGTTTTGTAGACATTTTCTTCATCAAGTCATTATCAAAAGAGATTATTTGAAGATTCTAAATTTGTTTCTAAATTTCTCTAACTTTTTTTTATAATTTTCTTGAGGATTGTATATTATTTGTGTATATTTATGGTTTTATTCATGATGTATCAAGGCTAAGTGCTTTGTAGGTTGGAATTGTAATGGATGATAGTTTTAATGAATTATATTATTTTTTTTGCATTAATAGATGAATGATTTGACTTCAATTGAGTTTTTAATTGTGTTATGTATACTTGATCACCATATGTAATATCTTAGTCAAAAATTCACAATGAGAATTGGAGTTTTTGATGGAAAAGCATTTGTTGTCACTTACGTTAAAGGATTGGACTAGAGATAGGGAATTTACTTCTAAAGGGGTAAAAAGAATTAGAAAAGGGCTTTATAATCTTTGTTTACATCTACATTGACACGAGAGTGCTTGTAAATCTACTCAAAGACATCTTTAAATGACTTAGAGATAAGCTTTAAAGATAATAGGTTAATTCTCCAATCATTTCATTCATAGTTAATAAAATTGACTTGTGTTAATAATTCATTGTTCTATTCTATATTGTAATCTCCACCTACACTTCTTTGAATATTGTTTGTTATTATTCTATTTCTTATTAATTGCATAGGTTTAGTGAATTTACTAATTAACTAGGTTTAAATTTGATTAATTACAACTTGATATATTGGTTAGCCTATTCATCTTAGTATCTATTTGGTTAATACTTGATTTCTCCATTTTCCCTATGTTCAACCCCTTGCTTATCCTATATTTAGCCATAAAAGCTATGGTATACAATTCAAACCCACATCAAGTGTCAGTAATAATTTATTAAAATTTTTATATAAAAGTTAATTCTTAAGTTTTTCATATTTACATGATTTGAAAGTCAATTTTTGATATTAGTAATAATTTACTAAGGATTTTATATACAAATCAAATTGTCTTTTTTTTTATCAAATATGAAATTGGGGTATTACGATCTCTTTTAGTTAAGTGTCTGATGTTCTTATAAGGCTCAAATCAGAGTTCAAGATTCTTGGTCCATTAGATAAGTCATATACTCTAGAAGCGGCTTATTATGGAATCTAAAGGTGACTTGTATGAATTCTAGAGATGACTCCCATCGACTTTTGATATAATAAAAATATCATAATCCTATGATTTAATAATTTTAAAAGATACAAATTGACTATATTTTTATATTATAAAAATATTAAACAATTAAGTAAATAAAATTAAATATATAAATAAAAATATTTTTTATAGTATTAAACAATAAATTGGACTAATTTGGCCAGATTCTTTAATTTTACAAAAAACTAAAAAAGAAAAACCCAATATATATCTCAATTTAAGAAGAAAATCTACAACATTTACTTTAGATAGTAAAGTATCTATAGGAATAAATATGTATAAATTAGAAGATTTTTCTCTCTTCATAGAGAACAATTTACCATTTTTTTCTTTCTTTATAAATTTTTACAAACAAGAAGGATGGATGTAGTAAGAGAATCTTTTGTTAATTTGTGGGTAGCCTAGGTGCTCAAAATAAGTAGTTATTACCTTATTCTTTAGTATATTTCTTTCTTATTTAAAAAAAGGATTTTTTTTTTTACAAATCCGAAAGCTTCATCTATAAATGCACTCTTATTCGGAAATAACAAAGCAAGGGTTAAAAACATACAATTCTTGTTAAGAAACCAATAAAAAAATGGCAATCAATGATTTATTGAAGCTATTTTTTTTTGTTACAGCTCTTTTGGATTTTGCTTCGTGTTAGTATCTCTTTCCCTCTTATTTTTTTCAACTTCTTATATATATAAGTGATTACAATTTTTCTTGAAGTAATATATCATGAAAAAATTAACTTTAATTTATAGTATACATACAAATTCATAATTAGTTAATGGTCATGAAGTTAGTGTTACACCACCAAAAGACAAAGGCCTTGTTATTTTATATAGGTGCTAAACCAATCAAGATTGTCAAGATCCTTCCAAATGCCCTTATAATACATGTCAATGTTATAATATCTTTATTGAGAGCTTATTTTTATTATATTTATACAAATAGATATTTTTACCATATAAAGCTATACCTATACTATGGGTGTAGTTTTCTATGATAAAGGTATCTATCTATATAAATATAATAAGGCTAAGCACTTAATAAGGATGTTTTGACATTGAGATGTATTATAAAGGCATTTGGAAGGATCTTGACATTCTTGATTGATTTGACACCTGTATAAAATAACAGGGGTCTCTGTCCTCTGGTGGTGTAAGACTAAAATCACAACCATCAACCAATTATAAATCTGTATGTATACAACAAATTAGAGCTAATTATTTCAATATTTATTACTTCAAAGATAATGGATATATATATCAACGATGTATTTTTAAATATCCTATGTTGTAAGACTTTGTAATAAATAATGAATAAGATAGAATTAATACTTGGCCTTAACAATGCTCAAGTTAGGTAAGTCAAGGGTACGACCTTCTAATAAGATTACTGGTGGGGTTGGGTGTTATAATTTTTGGTATTAGAGCCTAGGTTGATGGAATTATGAGAATTTTGGAGTTGCAAATGGGGATGAAAGGAGTAGTGATGATTAAATTCCTTAGTCGACTAACTGATTTGATAAGGTGGAAATTGACTATGATAGTGTTTTAGAACTTATAGTTGATGATAAGTTTTATTGAGGCCGTATGCACATCAAGTATGAGATTCGTATCTAATAGTATCGTATATAAAGATCGAGGTATTGGTAGAGATAATTAGCAGAAATATAACACATGAGGATAGGAGAAATAATTGGAGAATAGGAGGAATATTTGGAAAGTGATTATTTTTAAACAATTTGATGATTAAAATTTGGGATCTAATTATGAAGATGGTTGATAGAATTTATAGATGAGGGTAAGTTTTAATGAAATTGTGTGCTTAGTTAATGTGAAATTTATAATTAATGAGATTATATTTTGATTTATACCATTTTATGATATATGGATGATATCTAATATATGCAAAAGAACGACATAAAAATCTTTTCTACTACTAATTATGTTAGCAAGCGATGATGATGAGCATAGGATAGATTTATATATTTTGTAATTGTCGATGTGATTAAGGTTTGGTGAATATTAGCAAATGAATTGTATTTTCATGGTGAAGATCATTGAATTATTTTGATTTTATATTTCAGGATATGGCACATCTTAGGGGAGGAAGGTTAGCTAATCAGGATAGAGGTAGAGGTAGAGGCTGAGGCCGAGGTTGAGGTCGAGGTGCTCTAGGAAGAAGAATTGGTATATTTGATTGGATAATGAACTCCAATATGAGTTGGATGAAATCACAAGGAGCTCGAGTAGGTAGCAAGCGAGGAAGTTTGAGATTTAGGGTCTTTATGCCAAACCTTAGAAATATACCTAAGAGAGCACGAAACGACCATCCTCTGCCAGTGCAAGAGAATGTTACCAATCCTTCAATAACGTCAGTGGTGCAAATAAATGCTACGGAGCTAGTATGCACCATGACTATGGTATTAAATAAGAATGAGAGGTATAAAAAGCCAGGAGATATTATCGAGCATGCTAAGAAGTATGAGGCATATAATTTTTATGGTGTTATGGATCCTGCTCAAGTTGACAAATGGATAAAGACTGTAGAGAATGCCTTTAATACATTAAAACTAAGTGATGAAGAGAATATGAGTAATGTATATGGCTTGATGTTCGATAAGGTAGATGACTGGCTGACTAGAGTTAAGAACTTATTTGGTGAAGGACTTGGCAAGTTTTTAAAGAAGAGTTTATTAAGGAATATATGATAGAAAATTATAGGAAGGAGAAAGTGGCATCATTCATTAGACTGGTGTAAAGATCGATCATTGTTAGAGAATATATTGATAAATTTGAATATCTATACAAGTATACAAAGGATATTTATCCTACAGAGGAGATGAAAAGTTAAAAATTCAAGGAAGGATTATATATTATTTTGAGGTGTAAATTGAATTTGTATATTGGTACATTTAGAGGTTGGGTGGAAAAACCTATGGAGCAAAAAAAATTAGAGCAAGAGTTAGAGTGAACTATGAAAGCTAGAGCTAGTCAATTTTAATTTTAGGAACAACTTGAAAAAGGAATAGAAAGTGAAAAGTTGAGATACCACCTATATTCTAAGGGCAAGGATAAGGTTAGAGAAACTAGTCATCCTTAAGGTGGTCCAATATCAAAAAAAGAGCTTATGGTACTGCCTAAACAGTAGTCATTTGCACACCATGCGCAATTAGGAAATACTGTAATATCTAGGTGCAACAGGTGTAGGACATACCATGAAGGTATTTATCCTAGAAAGAATGTTAGATACTTTTGGTGTAACCGATTAGGGCACTACGCCCGAGATTATACTCGAGTGATGCAAGAGGAAAGATTCGAACAAAGATCATTTGAGCCCTGAAATGTAACAACTATTGGTGGTCAAGGTGAAGTTGTTGGAACATTTAGGACTTTGTGAAATAGGCCAAGAGAGTTTGATAATTTTGGTGAAAATGAGAAGCAAGCTAGAATGTTTGCAACAACTGAGTAGTAACGAGCAACTACCCCTAATGCAAAATAAGGTATAGTTAAACTGTAAGGTAGACTCCTTAGTAGATAAGAAAATCGTAGTATTATTATTTAATTTATGATAATTGTATTTGTGATTAATCTTAAGAATTGCTATAAGATATCTTCAGATATAATTGTTAATTCAGCAATAAGAGACATGGAGCAATGAGATACATATAATAGGGATGAAAGAAGAAATGGAATAATAAGAGATTTTGCTTATTTATTTACATAAGCAGTGAATATTAAAGTTATTAAAATTATGATCTTACGGTTTATGAATTAAGAAATTAATTATCTTGAGATATAATCATTAATTCAGCAATAATTGCTATGAGTAAGAAACATATATGTTGCTAGTACCATAATTAAATGAGAAAATTGTTAAATTTAGTAGTGATGTAAAGAATTCTAAAGAATGAAGTTGTGATTATAATGATTAGAGGAGAGAAGGATAAAAATTAAAGTAAAGAGATTCTTAGTAATAGTATGGCAAGCGTTCATCGAATTTCGTGGATGAAATACTTTTAGAGGGAAAGAATTATAACATCCGTGACCTCGAGATGACTAGTCGGTGTGATTAAGTAATAATATTTATTATTTATTTTGATGGGGAATAACTCAATTAAAGGATAAAATTGAAAAAAAAAGGGCAAGATTGAATTAAATTAAAGAAAATTTAGGAAGGACTAAAGATGAAGGAGTAAAGAGTATAAGGACTAAAATAAAAATATGTTTCTAAACTTGGAAGAAGGGAGTTGCTACAGTAAAAAAAAGAAAGAAAAAAAGAAAGAAAGAAGGAAACGTGGGAAGAAGAAGAAGAAAAAGAAGAAAAAGGGGAGAAGGAGTTGAGACTGGACTATTGCTTTAAATTCTATGAGTGAAATTTCTATCAACTTCTTATTCTTATGAATCAAATTCATTTTTTGAAATATTATTTTTAGTTGAAGTTGATTCTTGAATTTGAATTCTAAAAGTAGAATGCTAAAGCATGAAAAATACATCAAATTGAAGCTATAAAGGCGTAAAAATAAGTAAAACGTGTATTGGAATGAGTTCTGAAATATTTTGGTTAACAATATGTTGATTTTGAGTTGAAATTTCATTATTTCGAGTGCAGAATGCCTCTAAAGGTCAAACAGGCGATGCCTGATCGACCTGGCATGCCTCAAGTGCCTCAGTGCACTGAGGAGGCGACTCTGTGCACTGAGGAGGCACCTCTGTGGCCAGTGCATGTGATAAAATAGACTTAAATATAAAATTTTACTACATAACCTCAACCAAAAGCATGTTAACACCCATATAAACATTTAAGTCACTAAATTGACCCAAAATGGGTTAAATGAAACTTGTTTTACCAAAGATATGAGAGATTTAGTTACAGATATATGTAACTATGAAATTGAGTTATTTAAGTGAACTTAGAGTTAGCGTGCATTCCTTACTTTGAAAAGTAAAGGATAGTTGGAGGATTGATACCAAGTTTTGACAACAAACGTAAATGATATCAAATCCTAACCAATCAAAATATCATAAGGTTAAGGATTCTAAGTTTATTAAATTATAAAGTATGATAATATCTGATAAACTTCCAATTCTCCGATACAGAGACTAAATTTATGTTAAATGATAATTCAAACCTAGAAAGTATCAAAATCAGTAAATGAATTATAAACCAACGTAAATGGTATGTTCTAAATGTGCATGGAACTGAATTCTATAAGATTCAAAATGTGATATTATATATATATGTATATATATATATACAAACTTTATCCCTTTCTGAAATGATTTCATAACTTAAGAAATAAAGAAGTTAAAGTGAGAATGCTACAACTTCTAAATTTTAAAGTGAATACGGAAAGTATTCAAGTCTCTGATTTAGAGACTAAAGATATAAAATGCTCTGATGACATCAAATATGAGAATGATCTTGGAAATTACAATAATAATGTTCAATTAAGAATGACATTGATGATTTACAAAAAGTGACTTTTGAAGAATGTTATAGGAAACAGATGTGAGAAGAAAGACATGGGAAAATAAAAATAATATACAAATGCATAAGAACTTTTAAAGAATGATATAACAATGAGCACCAACACATATGGCACTAAGAGACAGTAAGTCCATGTCGGGGACATGGTAAGGTTAATAGATAAGTACAACCGATGCTTGGGGCCGGGTATACATCTTACCCTGTAGATGTAAGACCATTCCTAGGGTATATATATATATATAATATAACTACTACCTGGCGCCGGATACATATTTTACCTAAGGTTTGACATTCATAAGAAATTGATGAAAATGTAATTTGGCTCTTTGTGAATACTATGAATATGATAAGGCCTTATTGTAACATTTACTTTGGGACGTGCTGATGCAACCTTTAGTGGCCAGGTCAGCACACTATTAAGGAATAATTATGATAACCTTCAATGTAGTATTAGTACTAGTCACACTGATATTTACTTATGCATATGATGCAGTACTCCGAAATTAATGCAAATACATTTAAATATTGTGGTACGCTAGATGAATTTACAACATCTCTTAAAGTTTGATTAAACACTATAATGAGCTCTAAAGTATGAATTTTGGCATGAGAACAAGATGCTAAATAGCAAATATGATTGGGTC
Source organism: Macaranga tanarius (assembly GCA_949673435.1). NCBI lineage: Eukaryota > Viridiplantae > Streptophyta > Magnoliopsida > Malpighiales > Euphorbiaceae > Macaranga > Macaranga tanarius. The sequence continues at coordinate 5,759 of CATIWO010138532.1, read as the reverse complement.
GTATGAGAGTGAATATGATGTGTTTGATAATGAGGAAAGCTTGTATTAAATAAAATATTTAAGCCCTTGTTAAATTACATGAAGTTTGAAGAATCTTACAAGAGATTATAACCGTACATGAGAAATACAAGTTTCATAACATGTAAAGCTATGAGTGAATATATTATAGACATTCATATTTGTTCCACAACTCAAGAGTGTAGTATTGAATAGTTAGTCGAATATTTGAAATTTAAATTTTAACTTTAGAGGTTAGAGTTGTTTTAAATATTTATCTTGGTGGCGTGACAAAAGTGTAATTATCAAACGTGTTTATTAGAAATGTTTTAAAATGTGCAAAGCTTTCTCAGCCACAACGTGATCTTTAAATATTTACCTCTGAGACTTGTTATTAAAAATTCTAATGTGATGCTATTCTTGAATAGTCCTTATTTGTACTCTATTTCACTCACTGAGTATTTTCTCCCGAAAATGCTCACCACTCCTTTTATAATAATTTCCAGGGTAATAGGGTTTTATGATTACCTATTTGGAAGATAGTATGACGTATAATAAGTGAAGCAGATGCAGTGAAAACCTCAAGAGTAATGTTTTATAGAATATTTGGTAATAGATATATTATAGGTTTGAGCAGGTTACATTCAATAATTTGTAATGTGAAACTTATGTATAAAGTTGAAGGATAACTTTGGAGTGATTATTTTTATAATAGATATATGCATTGATGATGTATTTTTAAATATCCTATGTTGTAAGACTTTTATAATAAATAATGGATAAGATAAAAGTAATATTTGGCCTTAACAGTGCTCAAATTAGGTAAGTTAAGGGTGCGACCTTCTAATAAGAGTACTGGTGGGGTGGGTGTTACAACATTTTTGTTTTAGAAAACAAATCCTAATTTCTTAAGACATTTGCCTTTTTTTCTTTGCAAAAATAATAATTTTAAAAAAATTTTAATTTATAAGACAGTACTGACACCTTATAGAAAAAACTCTATGTAACTATGAAAATCAATTTCATAAAAAAAATAGTTTATTTTTCATATAACAACAACTTAAAAAAATATATTAAGTTATAACAAATGAAACACAAATTCTTATACTTGCAAAAATAATGTTATTTTACAAAAAAAAAAAAATTCATTTTTTGTAAATTAAAATAATTTTTCTTAAGTAAAGATTTTTTCTTGACATAATACTAATTTCAAGAAAGAACAATTTCAATTGATAGAGTGGTACTAGCATTTTATGGTAAAAAAAACTCTTTATAATATTAAGAATTAATTTCATAAACAATGGTTTATTTTTCTACAAACTAACAATTTAATAAAAATATAATAATTAAAACAAAAAAGACAAAGTCTTATATTTATGAAAATATGAGGTTGTTTTGCAAAAGATAATAACTTTTTCATATTTTTTAAATTAAAATAAATTTTTCTAAACAAAAGTAGGTTATTTTATTTTAAAATAAAACTAGTCGATCTATCACCCGCGCTGTGTGTGGAATTTAGTAATATTTGGTGATGGAATTTAGTGATGGAAATTTTTATCACTAAATTATGATGGATTAGTGACAGAATAGTGATAGAAATTGAGATTAGTGATGAATATTAGTGACGGACACAAAATCTGTCACAAATTTCAAAAGAAAAAAAATCTAGAAAAAAATTATGACGAAGTAAAAATTCATCAATAATCTATCGCAAATTAGTGACAGATTTCCAAGTCCTTCACAAATTAGTGACGGATTTCCAAGTCCGCCACAAATTAGTGACGGAATTCAAAGTCCGCCATTAATTTGTGACGGACATTGAATTCCGCACTAATTAGTGATGGATTAGTGACAGACTTCATTAATGATTTTTTTCAATTCTTTTTTCTTGTGAAATTTGTGACGGATTGAAAAATTCGTCACTAATTAGTAGCGGATTGGAAAATCCGTCACAAATTAGTGACAGACTTTAGTAATTCGTCACTAATCCATCACTATTAGTGATGGATTAGTCTGCACTTCATTATTATTTTTTTCAATTTTTTCTTTGTGAAAATTTGTGACAGAATGAAAATTCGTCACAAAATAAGTGATGGACTTGAAGATCCGTCACTAATTTAATGATGAATTTTCAATTCTGTCACCAATTTTACCAGAAAAATCGAAAAATATTAATTAAATTCGTCACTAATCCTTCACTACTTAGTGATAGATTTTATTATTTTTTATAAATTTTGTGACTGATCTTCAAATCCGTCACGAATTAATGACGGACTTTAGTAATCCGTCACTAATTAGTGACAGACTTTATTAATTATTATTTTTTCAATTCTTTCTTACGGATTTCCAATTCCGTCACAAATTAGTGATAGACTTTAGATATCCGTACCTATATTAGCGACGGATTAGTGACAGACTTCTCTATTATTTTTTCTAATTTTTTCTTTGTGAAATTAATAAAGTCCATCACAAATCCATCATTAATTAGTGACAGAGCAGTGATGGACTTTATTATTTTTTTAATTTTTTATAAATTTTGTGACGAAATTGAAAATCCATCACTACTTAATGACAGACTAATGATGGACTACATAAATTTTTTTATTCCTATTATTTTTTGCAAAATAATGATATAAATTTTATTTTAATTTTTTCAAATTCTTATTATATATAAAAAATAGTGTTGTAAATATATATACATCAATTTCTTTCTTCTTTCTATTTTTCTTTTTTATTTCTACTTCAAAATTTTTCCCACCCCCCTCCCCCATCCTTTTCCCCCCAATTTTTCTTTCATATTCTTTTTTCCTCTTTTATTTTATTTTATTTTATATTCTTTTCCCCCCTTTTCTACTTTCCTTTTCTCTTTTCATTAATTCACCTTGTCCTTTTTTTTCCCTCATTTCTTCCTCCTTCCTTTTCTTTTTTTTTTCTCCCTTTTTTTTTCCTTTCTTCTTCCTTATCTCCACTCTCCTTTTCTTCCTCCACCACTACTTTCGGACACCTCCCTCCACCACCGACCATCACCTTGCCCTCATCTCCGGCCACCTCCCTCCGCCGCCGGCCATCACCGCTGCCCTCATCTCCGGCCATCACCACTGCCACCATCTCTGGCCACCACCATTTTGTAGATCTTATGTAGATCTAATATATGACACCCCTCCCTACCTGCACCCACGTCGGACAGGCTTACAACTCAGACTATCCAACACGGAGTAACATCATGGAAAGGTACCACTTCTAAGTTAAAATTACTTAAGACTATCCTGATTACCTCCATTATTACAACATAGCATTAATAAAAATTATGCCACTCATTCTAGATCTCATATTAAGACGATAACTTTAAGTGCATCATTCAACAAATCATCAGATGGCAAGAAATAATTCTTATCAGAAGGGATAAAATAATGTACATGTATATGTACATAAGAAAATAATGTACATAGCTAATGTTTAGCGGTTGGGGAAAACTAAAGGAAAAAGGCTATCATAATATACAAACATGATACACCAAAAAATTAAGGATAGCCCTATCAACCCTAACAAAAAGTAGTCTAACTACCCTAGGGTGTGGCACACACATGTATACTTAAAATAACAGTAATACTCCTAATTCCTATCCCTCAACCGGTAAAAAGTAGGTGATCTGACATAGCAGCAGAAACTAGGTCCTAGTCAAGGAGACTCGGACCCCTGCCTAGGTCTTGTAAACGACTGAGATGATCATCAAGCAACCATATGAAAAATCAATCCTCATTGTGTGCGTAAGATACTCGGTCGCAATAAGGATCACGGCTACCCGAAAAGATAGGTATGCGTCTGGATCATGGTGTATGTGGTACAAAATCTCAGTCTATAATTTTGCAAAAGGGAGTGGTAAGTATTTTCGTGTGAAAATACTCAGTGAGTAGGCCAAATAAAACACTCCCGGTAACTAAATAAACAAGCATTTCAAATAATCAATAAAATCATTTATAGTCAACAACTTAAACAGGTAACAAACCGAATAACATTATTTAAATGTACTGCAAAACCAGAATCAAGTTATAAATGTTCCAGTCATGAGTATCATATCACAATTTGTTCATTTAAATAAAATATACTCAGGTTGCTATCAATGTGGTGGGTTCAATCAACACATTGAAGGTTCGGGCTAGGTATGCATACCATTATCGTAAACCACTCAAAATAGCCCCAAAGGCTTTCATAAATTTCATATTACTGTATCCCAGATACAAGAGATAATATGAGTCATTGTGTCCCAGATACAGTCTTACATCTCATTGGACCCTACCGTACTCCGAGTACGGTCTTACTGCAACCTTTTTCTTTTAGTGTACATATGCTCACAAAATAATCACGTTTTCATTATTATTATTTTCAATTCTATAGGAAGGACTAATCACAATAAATATCAAGAATATTTTAACCGAGTCAAAGATTAAATGCAACCCAATTAAAGTAAATAAATAAATAATGTAGCAAAATAAATAATAAAATATATAATGAAATAAATAAATGACCAAATAAATAAATAATTAATTAATCAAATAAAGAAAATAATATTTTATTAAATAAACAAATAAATATCCACTCACAATTTGGTCGACTCCTCCCTTTTTCTCCTTTCTCTTCTCTCACTCCCTGCTCTCACTTTTTTTTTTAGCTTTTAGTGCCAAAAATGGTACTATTCTCTATTCCTTACTATTTTAATGTGTAGAGCCAAAATTTGCACGAGTCATCCTTGCCCTTTTCTTGGGCTAACGCGTGGGCCTTTTTTTTTTCAATGGTGGTTAATGTCATTTTTTCATTAAATCCCTAAATTTTATTTGTTTCAATTAAGTCCTTTATTTAAACTTATTTTTCATACAATTTAGTTCTACCTAAATATATTATTAAATATTCGGGTACGGATCCGATAATTCTTCCCCACTAAAAAAAATTTCATCCTCAAAATTTGAGGGCACAAATATGCACAGCTCAATTATGTAGAAATAATTGTGGGTACTGATGCCTCATATCCTTTTTTCGTTCCTACGTAGCTTCCTTGCGAGGATGATTTCTCCATAGCACTTTGACTAGAGGAATGACCTTGTTACATAGTATCTTTTGATCTTTGGCGATGATCGATACCAGTTCTTCCTCGTAGCTCAAATTTTCTTTCAACTCCACAAGTTGTTCTCGTAGTATGTGCAAAGGGTCATTTCTGTATCTTCTCAGCATCGACACATGAAAAATATCATGAATTCTTGACAAACTTGAGGATAGTGCCAATAGATAGGCTATTGGCCCAACACGCTCGATCACCTCATATGGTCTTATGAACCTCGAACTTAATTTACCATGTTTGCCAAATCTTAGCACGCCCTTCTAAAGAGATATCTTTAGAAATACCTTTTCTCCTACAATGCTCGTCGCTAACGTGTAGCGACGGATTTTCTCATTCCGTTTTAAAAATTAGCGACGGACTTGGTCCGTTTCTAAACTCCTAATGAGCGCCACATCATCATAGAACTTTCCGTTTCAAATCCGTCGCTAAATAGCGACGGACTAAATTAGAAACAAAATTTCCGTTTCTATTTACATAAAAATTGAAACGGAAATTCCGTTTCTAAACTTCAAATAAAAATCCTACTTGATTATAAATGGAAATGAAATTTTCCGTTGCTAATTTTAAAAACGGAAATTTTGTTTCTATTCTGTTGCTATTTAGATAAATATTAAATATAAAAATTAATTTATTTCACTACAAGAAATAA
>CATIWO010138480.1:0-23334 GCA_949673435.1 Macaranga tanarius | reverse complement strand
GAGAGAGAAATTGATATCAACATTAGAGAGAAAAGTTGTAGAGAGAGTCTTCTTCATCTTCTTCTTCTAAGGCTTCTTGATATCAATCAAACACAAGTGTTGTGTTCTTTCTTCTTAGTCCATCATCTTTAAGGGTTGCTTGATTGTCCTACATATCCTTGCTTGGTGGAAGTTCTTGCAAGCTCTTTGGGTCAACAAAGGATAGGCTTGAGGCTTGAACAACACCATCCTTAGAGGTCTTCCTTGCCAACCTTGTGTTTCAAGCTAGAGGCTTCATATTTGGGGAGCTCAAGCTTGTAGATCACCATCAACCAAAGCATTTCGAGAGTGCTACCAACTAAGGAGTATGTAAGTGTTACAATATCTCTTAGTTGTTAGGTCTTCTTCTTGAAAGCATGATTTGGTTGCTATGATGTTGGTATATTGTTCATTATGCATGTTTAGCTATGTAAGAGTGCATGTGATATGATCTATGGGCATGAAAGTGTTTGTGTTTGATGCAAATGTTGCATGCAATGAAAAATTTTAAATTCCGCATTTTCATTATTCTCTACACATACTTTCCTTCTTATATAACAGTTTAATGATTTTTTTATTAATTCCAATTTAATTAAATTTGGTTTACAGGGGTGAAATTTATAATTATAGGGCTTTTATAACTTTCGTATGGATGCTTTAGTATCTCTTTTTGCTTTTGTCTGATTCATCCAGGGGACTGTCTGATCATAATCCTTTATGGTTATCTTTGGTGAAAGAAGAGACAAACCAAAGCCTTTTCATTGTTTCAATTGTTAGTGGGATTGTCCAAGGTTTAATAAGGTGATTGAGAATGTTTGGGTTTCTTTTCCTTGTACTTTGTCTATACAGTAGAAGTTTAAGCACTTGAAAGATTATTTGAGATGTTGGAATAAAACATAGTTTTGCCATGTAGAAAAATAATCTCAAAGTGATAGAACGTTAGATAGAGCTTTTAGAAGGCATTATAGAACTAAGGGTGTTGAACAATGATGAATATACATACTTATCTAAGCTGATTAGTGAAAGGGTTATGGCTTCAAAGTGGGTTGAGTCTCTGTAGAAGCAAAAGTTTAGGGTCTCATAGTTTAAGCTAGGAGATCGTAATACAAGTTTTTTTTCGTATTCAAGCTTCAAATAGATGGTGAAGGAATTCTATTTGAACTCTAGTAAAGAATTATAGAGGATAGGGTGGAAATTGCTAAATTGTTATTTTCTCATTATTAATAATGATTTAACGAAACCTTGCAAGTTAATGGTTTCCTTGAAGGATTGCAGTTGCCAACTTTGTCAGTGGAGTAGGCTAATATTGTAGAATAGTAGTTTTCAATTGAGGAGGTTCAAGTAGTAGTATGTATTGGGTTTCAGGTCACAATCACGCAGCGAAAAATAAAAAATTTTGACCCTAAGAACCCCCACCAAGATCCAAGTAGTTTGGATTAAATCAATTTAATCAAGTCTAGAATTTTACCAAGACTAGTTCAAAAGCAAGATTGTAGGAAGGGAGAGAGGAGGTTCACTCCGGTGACACCCTACCTCGAGCCTTTCATTGTCTTCTATCGAAATACAGACGCAGCCAAAGAGCAACGTCCTCTACCGGTATCCATACGAACAGAACACCCCAAAATGAAGTTGGTGTGCTAGCACCTTTCCTCTCAATTTTCTCTCTGTGTATTTCTTTCTCAAAGAACATATTTTTGAATAATAGATGTGTAAAGACTCTAAAGCCACTAAACTTCTGCATGATATATCCATATATATCTCCTAGGGTTTAGTCTTTCACAAGTACCAAAACTCTTTTAGTTTTATCATTATCTTTATTTTTATATTTATCTATAAAAATATCCAAAAGTATTTTAGATATATATATAAATATATTTAATTATGGTTACTATTACCATAAATAAATTTTACTATTTACACATATGAGAGATAACTTATCTAATTGGGCTGATAAGCCCAATATCCGTTTTGGGTCTGTTCTATATGTGTGACCCTGTACATTCACACAACGTTGGCAATGGGCCTCCAATCCTATTGGAAGCCCATAAGTCATAAGTGGCCTCTAGCAAGACATTATGACTACCCAAGTCATGTGAAGGTCAGTAATCTGACACAACCTAATTAACAGCAATATTACAGTCCTTTTATACACAATATCTTAGATTGAACATAAGGCATGGTTTATATTATCCATAATAATTCAATTATTTCTCGATCTCAATTAGACTAAAATTGATAACTCCTTATCAACTGATTTCAAGTATGGCCATGCATTTACATTCAGTCTAATTCATAGAGAGGCCCATAGATATCTTCATAATTAGTGAGGGACAAATTCCTTCTTAACCACTCATACTCCTCACATGATTCATTGTATATCCAATCACAATCTATTATATCATCCTATTAAAGATAACATTAGAATGAGTCAAAATATAAAACTCATCATGTTGAACTCTATGATGATCTCAGGTCAGAGGACTACAATAATATCATTGCAATGAGAATAACTTATAACAATTATCCATGTAGTATTCTCATAGTGGGTCAATCCAGTATATCCTATGTACCTATGATTTGACTTTGTATCTCATATACATGATCAGTAAAACATGATCGTCAGTCAACCTCATACTAGTCTTTATTCATTATTCTCCCATAATAATGACCGACTATGGATGATTTAGAATATAATTCATTTACCATCTAAGAGTTCTACTATCAAGTCACACACTTGATGATCTTAAATAGAGTTAAATATTCATGGAATTCAATAGAGTCAATATGATAAAATGCCTCTTTATTATAATGATTTAAAATAGACAAAGTCACAATATGGCCAAAGTACAATTGGCCTAGGGCACATCACTAATAGTATGGAGTTATTCTTTCCACAAGGCACCGAATCTTGATGGAATAAATTTTTATTTGTATAAGAAAACTTAGGGTACTATTAAAAAGGATATCATTCGGTTGGTGGATTCCTTCTTTCATATAACTAGCCTTCAATTGAATCCTCTTTCCTCACCTTGATTTTTAAAAGTGTCCAGCAGTTCCTGTTGAAGAATATAGGCCAGTTTCTTTGATTCATGGTTTGTACAAAATTATTGCCAAATTGCTTAGGTATAATTTGATTACTAGCATGCATTTTGCTTTTGTGGGGGGGAGGCAAATTCTAGATGTCTATTTTGTGGCAAATAATGTAATTCACTCTTTGGTGTCTTCTAATAGGTGTTGTTTTGTTTTTAAATTTGACTTTGAAAAAGCTTATGATTCTATAAGGTAGAATTATCTATTTTAAGTTCTAGAGAAAATAGGATTTAGGAAGATATGGATTTCTTAGATTAAAGAGTGTTTAACTGGCTTAAGGTCTTTGATTTTGGTGAATGGATCTCTATTAAACAATTTAAGTATAGGAATGGGGTGAAGCAAGGATGCCCATTATCTCATTTTTTATTTATTTTGGCTATAGAACCATTAACAATTTTGGTTTCAAAAATGGAGGAAAGTAGTTTGCTCAAAGGTTTTCAATTACTGAATGATGGGCTGTTAGTCTCTCACTTGAATTTTACAATGATACTATTTTCTTTATTAATAATGATTTGCAATATATTGTTAATCTTATACGAATATTAAGGTGCTTACAGTGGTTTTAGTGTTGCAAGTTAATTATCACAAAAGCTAATTGGTTAGGGTAGTTATTGATTCTTTAGTTGTTGCTTCTATTACAGTTAGAATCTTTAGATTATACTCCAATTTGCTCATTATGTATCTCATGTTCCTTTTTGGTGTGTCTACAAGGCATCTTTCCATATGCCAACCTCTTATTCAAAAAATAAAGAAGAAATTGGCTCCTTAGAAGGGTCAAGTTTTATCTCAGGTTGGCCATCTAGCATTGATTAAATCTACTTTTATCACTATGCCTCTTTATTATACTTCCATTTTTAGAATTTTGGTGGGTGTACTGAATTAAGTGAATGTGTTGATTAGGGATTTTTCAGGTCAAAAGGATCACCTAGCAAGAAGAGGTGTAAGGTTAAATGGCAATAAATTACATCTCCAAAGAAAGTGGGTGGTTTGGGTGTCTTGGATATTTGGATGCATAATAGAGCTTTATTGGTTAAATGGTTATAGAGGTTACAAGAGAAAAGTGACTCTCTTTTTTATTAATAGATAAATTTAATATTATTTTGCTTAATTACTTTAATTTTAAAGATGGTGATAGTCAAACTATGTTATTTTAGCGTGATAGTTAGGCTGCCAATAAATATTTGAAGGAGTTGTTTCTGTTGCTTTTTACTATATCTATAAAGCCCTTAGGTTTTGTTTATGACTTCGGCGATTGGCAAAAGGCTTATTAATACTGGAATTTTACATAGCTTCGATCTCTATTGGATGGAGCTTCAGGATTTGCAAGCTTTGCTTTTGCTTTTTAGTAGGGTATCCCTTTTTATGGCTAAGGTTGATTAAGTTGTTTTGAAGATTTTTTTAAAAAAAAAAATCTTTGTGAGTAGTTTGTATAATGAGATGATGTGTATCATTACCTCCCAAGATTAGCTCATATTACCTAATGTGCGGGTTCACCTATCCCTTGCTAAAATTGAATTGTTCATATGGTTTTCGATGCTTGATTCATTGTCAATGAGGGATCATCTATTCTCTGTTAGCTTGTGTCTTATTGTTGTCGATGTTTGTGTTTTTTTGTGGTCACTTTGGCAAAACATCGGATCACATTTTATTATTATGTGCTTAGAGTTAAAAAGAAATGGTCATTATTTTGTAAACGGTGGGGAGTTAAATTTGTCTTCCTTTTCCCTCTAGTTTTATGTTTCCAGCAGTGAAAGAGTTTGGTGGTTAGTTATGTGCAACAACGATTTTGGATTTCCTTGCTCTTGGTGGTTGGTTATGTACAACAATGATTTTGTATCTATTTGAATTCACAAAAATGAGATTCTTTTTTAGGGGGCTTCATTTTCTTCATATAGATTACAAAAGTTGATTCTCTTTAGAGCTGCTTCTTAGTGAAGTGCTTTGTTTTCTTTCATCATTGTCACAATGACTAACCTTCTCCAATCAACATAGTGCATTAAGTCCTTCTCTCAACGTTGAATGATGAATTAAAGTAGCCTTAGAGGGGGGCTAAATAGGGCTAACTAAAAATTTTAAAGGATGATTAAAAGGATTGAAGGTTAATTTAAAAAGGAATAAGAATAATGATAAAAGCAAAATCACACTCAAGCAAGGGATATAATTATTAACATAAGCTCATTCGCTATCCCTTTTTCCTTGTTATAGGAAAATGGAGGGATAATGGGGAGAGTACTAAAAGAGCACCTAAGGATGGCAAAGAAACACTTATATCCTAAGGATCGAGTTAGGAGAAAAAAGGAGTTACCACTCGGTATCATCTAGGAAATTGTCCGATTAAAGACTAGGCAAACTCGATCTGCATATAGATAAGACATTTAGGTTCGTATACAATGTCAGTAGGAGCATATTTATGTAACATGAGGCATCTCCATACCACCTGGATGCCAAGTATTTCCGGCCTTACTATATTGATACAGAGCTTATTTGGAATATGTACCATAATGAACCAACCATTACATGCAAATGCAATCATAATATATGTACACAACCACATAATAATAGTTTATATAATATGCATGACCATGTAAATACAACAAGCACAACATACATAACATAGCAAAAATGTAAAGCATAATATAACATGACAAGAATGCAAAACATGGCATATATATAACACATCATGGTATAACATGGCATCATACATATCATGATATAACATGGCATAATACAATATACATATCATGATATAATGTAACATGCATATTATGGTAAGGATATAAAAACATGATGTAATATGGAAGATATGTATGATCATGATAAATATTCAATAAACATATAGCGCTAAGTATGGAAATACATGTCATGAAAATTAACTTTAAACTTGGAGAATCATGGCATGGATACAACACAAACCTTGGCAAGGCATGTTATGTTATGGCAAAATACATCATTATATACATTTTATTTTGCTAAACCAACTAAGTCATAACATGGCAAGGACTCTAAACATGACATAATGCAAGCAACACAATAAATATAGCATAACTTCTTATACTATCATATATATCACAACACACATATCTCTAAACATACATGGTAAAATAAAAATATAAACATGCTATAACGTGGCATATTGTATCATGACCAATAACATAACACATCATGTCATTATTGAATATACTATACATGACATGCATAAAACAACATGGTAATACAATATATATGCATGGACATAGCATATATGCAATAAACATATCATGACAATGATAAAAAGCATAGTAGATCATGATATAAAACAAATCAAAGTATGGAAAATTATGTCATAAGTACATCACTAAACATGGTATGGCATAATATATAATGGCCACATATGCAATGACATACATATAATATGTGATAAACAAGCATATAGATTATGAAAATATATGTCATATAATAAATAAGCAACCAAACATGAAAGGAATAACTAAATAAGTCAATATGCAATATGGAAAATAAATACATACGGAACAAACATGCAAACATCAAAAGAACAACTAGATAATCATGCAAATAACATGTAAAGTAAACATCGAAGAATAAATAAAGATGCAAACATGAATATAAGAAATTAAATGGTTGAATATTCCATTTATTTTTCTTCCCTTCCTCTTTTGCTTTGGTTTGAAGGGATGGGCCATTTAATGTCATTTTCAGCCTTTATTTGAAAAAATAGTTTGAAAACAAGTTAAAAATAAATTTTATTTGAAATTTTAATGAAAAATAGAAACATTTGGCAAATGATGTAAAATTATGCAAAAAGTGATAAAAATAGTGAAAACATAAAAATGATATGCAAAATGGGATAAAATATATTATTTTGGGATTTTTCATGAAATGTATGAAAGCAATGTAAAATAAAGTTGAAAAATGCATGATTTGATGTAATGAAAAAGAAAAATTACAAAAGTGGAAGATTTCATGTTAAAAAGAGATTTATTGATTTGAAAAGCTAAAATGATGTAAAAATAGACATGAAACATGTAAATAATATGTTATACACTTAACGTAATGTAATGGACAAAAAGTAACATGAACATGATATGCAAGATGTTAGTATTCAATATTTTGCAAAAAATAAGATGGTTAATTAAAACATGATTTTATTAAAAAGGTCTCACATTCTAAGTTTATATCATACCAACATAAAAACTAAATAGTTAATAGCAAAGCATAATTGATGCATAAGAATATAAATAAGAATTTTGGAAACAAGATAATGAATATTGATATATAATATATATACATAATATGAATATATGATATAAGATATAATAAGTATATATATAGCAATATATAATATATGAAATAATAGCAATAATCAAATATATACAATATATTGTAAAAGTAATATAGGTATAGATATGTAGATATAAATAATATAGTAATATATATGGATATAGATGTAGATTGAGATTGAGAGCATACTCTTGATGAATATGAGTAATATATACAATGAACAATAAATAAAAGTACTTGAAAAGTAAATAACATGAAAAGTAAATGTTAGATGTTAGTAAGAGTTAATAAGAGTTAGTAGGAGTTAGTAGTGAGAGCTTTGATCTTTGATCATAAGATATATAATGTCGAATGATATTAAATGCAAATGAAAATTCAAATCCATGAGTCGTGCAAGATAGAGTTCGGGATGCACACAGATACAAATGATGTATGATGCAATTCCAAGTTGCACACAACATGAAAGCAATTCAGTATGTATGCAAGAATGATAGTGATGCAATTTGGGGTGCATGAAAAATGCTTCTAAGAGATTTAAAAATGAACCATACAAATAATAGTGATAGGCAATGAAGCACATAATATACAAACATACGAGTGAGAATGCAAATGCAAGAATACAAGGCAATAGAAAGTAGATAAGTTAGTATCATAATCACATAATAAGAAAGAAACAAGGTTTAGTAGCAACATCAACACACATTAAAGATTATTATGAATATAAATGAATATAAATAAGATCATCCAAGAGCACAAATAAGAAGTTAAATGCAAATGGATTATTGAAATGCATACAATCATTAGTAAGTGAGTATATAACAATGTTAGCACACGTAAATGCAATACAAAAAGATGAAAATAATCACATCAAAGTATAAATAGTACACACAAAAGATGAAAATAATCACATTAAAGCATATACAACATACACAAAGCAAATAAAAATGTTATAGAGTCAATGTAACCAATCAAAAGTCACTTGTGTACTTGATATGATCATTTGACTTGTTTAAATAAAATGGAATACATGAATACAAGTAAACATGATTTAAAATAAGGACATTCAAATTTTAAATTAAAAAAATAAAAACAAATGAAAATCCAATCATCCTAACATTTTATCATTTATGCAAAGCATTTTCACCCTTGGGATGTCTATTTAATAATAGACCCATCCTTGGAACCATTTTGGGCTTGAAAAAAAGTAAAGTGGGGATCTAGGCCTAAATGACCAGTTTTGAAAATGATTGTCTAGCCTAAACTAAAGCTTTAGCTGGCCAAGAGGGATGAACAGCCAGTCGGATGTTCATCCCTGGCAAAGGTGCAAACTTATAACTTTTGGCCTAAAACTTAATTTTTAAAGCTCCCAAACTCCAAACCAAAACTTGTAAAAGAAATAGTAGGAATTTTAAAAGGTTTTTATCCTCATATTTAACCAAAAACATGATTGAGACTTGCCAAATATATGAATCAAAGTAAGGTTGGAAGCAAAGTAAGCTTGTTGAAGGTATTTGAGTTTGGGGATGAAGTGATTGGTGGTTAAATGATGTTTTGAGAGGTTTGGTATGTCTAATGAAGATTATAAGCCCTATTTATAAGTGTAGGAGCTTTTTAATGGGTAGAGAAAAGGGATTGAGAGTGAATTTTAGGATAGTTTTGGATTATATTTTCTTATTATCACTCATTTTTCTCTTATTTTTTCACTCATTTTCTCTCTTTTCTGTCAATCTAATTTTGCTCTAGCCACTTTCTCTCTCTTATCATTGGCTGATGCAGGTCAAAAATAATACCTTAGTCTTTAAGACTAAGTATAGAGCAAGTAGGGTGTCGAACACTCAGAAATTTGGAGCAATTTTTTATTAACCGGATAGATAATTAAATGGATAGGTAAAATATTATAATAAAAGATATTAAATTATTCTAACTAAATCTAAAGTTACTAAATAATTATAAACTATACTAACTAATCTAAATATCCTAACAACAAATTCAAGTAGTATTTATTAGAACCACAAATCCAAATTATCAAAGAACTATTAAAACATAAACACATGCAATGATTGGAGAATGTGACCAAAAATCCTTAAAAGCAACTCTCGTTGTCAATTAAGGGTATTTCCATTTAGAGTCTACAAGCACTCTCATACCATTGTAGAGATAGACAAAAACCATGAAGTTCCATGCCAATTCTTTAATCCCTCAAAGTGGATTTCTTGTCTCCAGGTACTTTCCTATCCTTTAAGTGAATTTAATTGCATTTCCATCCAAATGCCCCAACTCTCGTTGTGAACAAGTGGACTACACATCATATATGGTGATCAAGCACATATCATAACATTAAGCACTCAATTCAATTCAAATTCATTCATGCATTATAAAAAGATGTAGTTCATAGACTAATTCATCAATGTAATTCTGATAAACAAGGAATTAGACAAGATACATGTTAGTCATTATCAAACAACAATAAGAAAATATTTTAAACATCAAGCAATTAAATAAAGAATAGAGAGAAAAAGATATAGAAAATGGATTGATGAAATCTCCAATGCTCTCTAAATAGATGGCTTGATATTGAATAGCCTCCTTGACCAACATCGCTAACTACTTGAAAGTGTCTCCTTAAAACACTTTAAACTAAAATGTACTTTCTAATATATGATAATAGAACTTCAAATCTCCTCTCGAGATCATAAATGATGTTTATATAGATCTTAGAGGTGGTTACAATTCATTTTAAATTGGAAAGGCACCATTTGAAATGAAAAGTCACCATCCTGTGCAGATGCCATAAATTGCAAAGGCATTTTCGTCCATCAAAATGATATTATCTCCAGAAAGTATCTTCATAAAAGTTGTAGTACTTGAATCACTTAATTTAAAGGTCTGTAGAGGAAGTTATGGCCAAAATATAAAAACTGTATAAAGCTAAAAAGTTGTAACTCTTTGGACTGACTCGGCACCACTATGCCGACTCAGCACAATCAGCCTCTGTTATGACTCAGCACCACTGTGCTGACTTGGCACAGTCCCTAACTTGCTTTCTTTGGCTTTCCTTGCACCATTCTTCATTCTAAAGTATCCAAATGCACTTCTAAGCATGAGATTAACCAAAAATGACCTATAAAACACAAAAACAACATCAAAGCAACAAAACTAACAACAATAATGTAATAATTAAATAAAATGCAAATGAAAACTAAATAAAAAGTCAAAAAAATGATCCTAAATGACTATGCTATTTTGCATACTATCATTGGCTCTTTCCCCCCCTCGAAATGCTTCCTTAAAGCTAGTATTTATAGGCAAAAAGCCTTATGGCAAGTGATGTTATTAAATGACAACAAAAAGGGCTACTTTAAGACAAAATAATATATATGTTTTAATCTTTAAGTGACACATGTTATATAGAATATTCTTTATTTGGTCACCACTCCTAGGAATGTGTTCCTTATTTTAATATAAAAAATAGTGACATGGACATGCATAGGACTCGCTTTGACCGCCAGTTTAACTTGGGATGGTAAAAGTTTGGCTTTTTATATGAAGACTCCTATGAACATCCTAATGATTTATTTGAGACTTTTGGGCCTCAATTCAACCTGGGGACCTTGGTTTGACAGCTGAGAAGGACTTTCTAAGGTTAAACTAAAGCTCCAGGATATGAATCGAGTTAAAAAATACCTAAAACTAGTCTATAAGAGTTCATTTTCAAGACTTGCCTTATTGACCTAGGAAGAATTATTTGGGAGAGATTTTCCATTGAAAAAGAGCAACAAACCTCTCATTCCACACACTCAAGTTTTAGTAAAGGGTTGAGTTGGGTTTAGTTTGGTCTTGAAATGGCTCGGTTGGTCCCGAAAGGTAACTGGGCAGTGTTTTAGGTTTTCAAATGGCTTTGGAATGGTTTGAAGGTTACTTTCACTTTGATTCATATCTAGGCAAGATGTTTTCTAGTTTTTCATCATCAAGCATCAAGGTTTTGAAAATGACCCCCAATAATAATTAATTATAGTTCATGACTTAATTTCACTTCAAGTATAAGAGATTGTGGGAGTTATTCTAATTTGTACCTTTGTAATCGAAGATGATGAAGATGCAGCACTCTTTTTCTTAAGGGCCATGATGATTTTTGATAAAAAAGATGAAGAGAATGTGTAAGAATATGTATTTGAAGTATAAGACTGCAAAAGTTAAGAAGGAAGTTTAAAAACAAATGGGAGAAAAGTACTTGAAGAACAAAAGATAAGAGTTTGGGTAGATTTGATCTTTTATGGTGAAAAATTCTCTTCAAAGGGGTTTATATAGAGAAATAATGAATCCTAACCACCCTAGGATTGATCTGAAGGGGTAAACACTCAATAAACAATTCTCTAAGAATTAAATCCAAATTTGAAAAGGAATTGTAAAGTGACCATTTTCCTATATGCTGCAGGATATGTTATCATGATCGTGAGGATACAGTTATAATTATAAGAACGACTTATGATTGCTTTCTTATGATTTTGAGGACACTCGTGAGCACTGTTGTATGCTAAGGTCAATAGGTATCACAATCCTCCTAAAAATAGGTAAAGATCATCACTAAAGTTCTTTTAGTCCCTAAACTTTCAAAAAAATTTCAATTAGCTCCCTCTAAAGGACTAAATTAATAGAATTTAGAACTTTGAAAATTAGGTTGATTTTAGTTCTAAATAAATGTAATTTTGAAAAATATTCTGATCATGCAAAAGTTCTAATTTATCTTAGACATTTTAATATTTGTAAATTCATTGATAAATAAAATAAATTATTTTTATTAGTTTATCAATGATTAGTATAAAATTTGAATTATGCAATAATACATGTAAATGATTATGCCTGAGCAAATATCAATTGAATTCAAAAAGTATAGAGCATACAAGAAATCATTTTAAGTAAGAACCATCTACCATACCATTATCCCTTTTAATAAAGTTCATTCAATCTTCCTTCAAAGGCTTAGTGAAAATGTCCGCTAATTGATTACTAGTATAAATAAACTTAATCATAACATCACCACATTAAACATGACTATGCAAAAAATAATGTCTAATGTCTATATGCTTGGTCCTAGAATGTTAAATGGGATTTTTGCTAAGGTTAATAGCACTTGTGTTATCACATTGGATAGGAATGTGATCAACCTCAATCCATAGTCTTTTAATTATTATTTTTACAACAACATTTAAAATCAACAATAACTAGCCACCATATATTCGGCTTTGGCGGTGGATAAGGAAGCTGAAACTTATTTCTTACTAAACTAAAAAACTATGCATTATCTTAAGAAATGATAAATTTTAGAAGTGCTCATTCTATTCAGTAGACTAACAGCAAAATCCACATCCAAATAACTAATTAAGTTAAAGGAAATATTCCTAGGGTACCAAATTCCTAAACGCAAAGTGCCAATTAGATACTTAAAGATTCTCTTAATAGCATTCAAATATGATTCCTTAGGACATGATTAAAATCTAACACATAAGTATATTGCAAACATGATATCAGTCTATTAGCAGTTAAGTAAAGAAGGGATCTAATCATACCTCTAAATCTCTTTTCCTTAACTAGCTTTCCACTCTTATCCATCCCATGTTGGTTATGGTGCTTATGGGCATCTTGCTTCCTTTAGCCCCCTCAATTCTAAACTTTTTGATAATTTTTAGAGTGTACTTGGCTTGGTTGATGAAGATTCTATCCTCACATTGCTTGATTGGAAGTCCAAGGAAGAATTTGAGCTCACCAATTATGTTCATCTTAAATTCACCTTCCATCAACTTAGAAAAATATTTATATAAGTAATGATTAGTAGCACTGAATATTATATCATCCATATATATTTGCATAATTAATAGGCCATTGTTGGATCTTTTAGTAAATAAGATTGTGTCAACCTTTCCTTCTGAGAAACCTTTCTCTAAAAGAAAGTTGCTCAACATTTTATACCAAGCTTTAGGAGCTTGTTTCAATCTATACAATGAATTATGCAATTTGAAAATATGGTTTGGAAATTCATGATCTTTAAAACCCAAAGAAGGTTATTCAACATAGACCTCCTCTTGAAATGTATGCAATATGAAATGTTTCATCATAATCAATGTCTTCTTCTTGATTATAACTTTTGGCCACTAATTTAGTTTTATTTCTAGCAATGACACCTTACTCATTCAATTTATTTGTAAACAACCATTTAGTGCCAATAATAGGATGATTTTTAGTTCTTGGAACTAGTTTCCAAACTTTGTTCATCTTAAATTGATTGAGTTCTTCTTATATAGCAATAACTCAAAACTTATCTTCCAAAGCCTCATTAGTAAACTTTAGTCAAATTTAAAAGATAAAAGATATATTAACTAAAAAAGGTCTAATGGAAGACCTAATGGTTACCCCTTTTGATATGTCACCAATGATGAGCTCCTTTGGATGATAATTCTTATAGTGTTATTCCTATAGAAGTTCCTCTTTCAAGGTTAATTAAGGGGCATTCTCCTATTCTTCCTTGCTAGGCTTTTTTATGTCAAAGGGCTTTGTGGCCTCTTTCACTTAAATGTTCATTTCCACAAATTCACCTACCACATCATTAACACATAAAATCCTTTCTTGAATCAAGTGGATTGGACTTATCAAGGACAATATGCATAAATTCTTCAACCACTAGAGTTCTCTTATTAAACACCCTATAAGCTTTGCTAAAGGTGGAAAACCCTAGAAAAAAGCCTTCATCGGCTTTAAAATCAAATTTTTTAAAACTATCCTTGGTGTTTAATATAAAGGCAGTTATAACCAAATATTCTTAAATATGAGATATTCGGTTTTTTATTATTCCATAGCTCATAAGAAGTTTTGTTTAAAATAAGTATTTTGAAAACACGATTAGAAATGTAATAAGTGGTGTTAATAGCTTCAACCCAAAAGTATAATGGCAAATTATACTCATTAAGCATTATTCTATTCATTTCCACTAAGATTCTATTCTTCCTCTCAACTACTCCATTTTATAGAGGTGTGCTATGGGAAGAATAGTTATAAGAAATATCATTTTCATCATAAAAAGTGTTAAAATATTCATTTTAAAATTTAGTTCCATGATCACTCTTGATACTAGTGATGTAAAAATCTTTTTCTTTTTGAACTTTTTTTAAAAAACTTTTAAAATTGTTAAAGGCATCATTCTTATGAACTAAAACACACACCCAAGTGAATATAGAGTAATCATCAACAAGTACAAATGCATAGTGCATTCCACCTAAGCTAGCTACTTTATTAGGTCCAAAATAATTCATACGTATTAGCTCAAGTGACCTAAATGTGAACAATTTATTTTTGAGTTTGAAGAAGTACTTAGCTTGCTTCCCCTTTTGATGAGCACCACGTGTCTTGTCCTTAATGAACTTGAGTTTAGGCAACCATCCACAAGTTTACTTTTGCGAAGCTCATCCATAAACTTAAAATTAACATGTCCTAATCTCCTATGCTAAGTCAAAATGTCATAGTAAATAGACATTAAGCACTTAAATTATTTGTTATCTACTTTATTAAAGTCAATAACATAAATATTATATACTGTTTCACCATAAAAAAAAACTACTTTGTCATCATCAGGTCTACTAATAAAGCAATTCATATAATAAAAGGTCACTTTATTTTCTATATTACACAGTTTTTTAATATTAAGCACATTATATTTTAAACCATCAACTAGCAATACATGATGAAAAGATAGAGTTTTTAGATTGCATATTTCACCAATTCCAACTATCTTCCTTTTGGCATTGTCTCTAAATTTGACACTACCTTCATCCTTTGCTTCAAAGGATATGAATTGGCCTTTGTCTCCCATCATGTGCCTTGAACATTCACTATCTATATACTATTGGCTCTTACTTTTAGTGTATTTCAAGCATACCTCCATAACAATAAATCAAATATTCTTTTAAACCCAAACTTTTAGTGGTTTAGGTTAGTTAGTCTCAAGACAATCCAATGGCAACAATTATAAGTGTAACCTCCTATAATAGCAAACATTCCTAGCATGGCCTAAGGTCATACAATAACAACATCTTACTTTGGCAAACATATTGTGCTTAAGTGTATGAGTACTCTTAGCATAAAAGTATTGCATATATCTTCTACAAGGTATATGAGTACTAAAGTGAGCATAAGACATACAATTATAAATATGCAAATGGTTATGTGAAGTTGCATGCTTAGGTTTGTGCCTTTTAGTGTATAAAAAAGCATGCTTAGGTTGAGGTCTTTTGACTTGAGTCTTACACATTTAAGCGATAAGAGGATTAGCTTTAAAAGGCTTAGCATTGGCTTTAGGTGGGTGAGACTCCTTGGATATAGTAGCTTGAGTTTTAGAAAACTCATTGGGATTATAGAGGAATCATGTTTGGCTTTTACAAACTTGTTAAGAGGTGATGATGATGATGTAGCTTCATTAGAGTATCCAAGTCCAAACTTATCACCATAAGACTTTTGAGAAATAAAAAGGTTGTCAAGAGTCTTATATCCTTTATGAAATTCAGAAATGGAATTCCTTAACTTTAATATCTCTTTTAAAAGATCACACTTTCCTTCTTAGTTTTATTAAATTCATTTTTTAAAAACATAGAAGCTTTTAAATCATTAAAAAGTTGTTCATTTAAGGAATTCATTTTTAAAAATTCTTCTTTCAAATCCTCAAACTCTTTTGATAATTTAGAAAACTCTAATTAGTAAAATTTTTTCTTAGAAAGTAATTTTTTTTCATTTCAAAACAAGTTTTCTCACAATAGAGATCTCATTATCAGCATCACTCTCAAGCTCATCATCATCACTACCAAAAGAATTAGAAGTAGAGGGTAACTCTTTGTCTTCAAGAGCCGTGAAGCAAAGGTTGGCCACTTATTGGTTCTCCTCTTTATTCTCTAAATGTTGGGTTTCATGTATCAAAAACATAGCAGAAATAAAAATTCAAACATACAGAAACCCTTACAGGATCCATGTAATTCGGTTAAATTAACACAAGGGTTGCAGAATCTCACCAAGATGAAAGTAAGGCAAGATTGTCGAAAGGATGAGAGGGGGTTCACTCCAGCGACACCCTACCTCGAGCCTTTTGTATGTACTATCAGATATAGATATCGTTCGTTCGAGCTACATCCTCTACCGGTATTCACACAAACAGGATGCCTAAAAATAGTGTTGGTGTGCTTGCACCTCTCTCACAATTTCCTCTCTATATTCTTTTCTCAAAAAGAACAAATTTGAATGAATAGGAATAGAAATACCCTATAGAAAAAGATGTATATATATACATCAATTAGGGTTTTACCAACTTGTTAATTACCAAAACAGTTTTGGTACATTAATATTTACTTTCTTATAAAAGGATATTATTTACATATCAAAAATGATTTTTGATATATGTATATAATTTCCTTTTAAAGGACTCAATTTGAATTTAAATTTAATTATGGTAACTATTACCAAAAATAAATTATATATATATGTGTGTGTGTGTGTGTGTGTGTGTGTGTGTGTGTGTAAAGAGAGAAAATTGCCTTATTGGGTAGACATGCCTAATATCTGTTTTGGGCATGTTCTAAGTGTGTGACCCTGTAGGTTTACATAATGCTGGTAGTGGGCCTAAAAACTCATTTGTAGCCCACTAGTCATAAGTGGTCTCTAGTAAGACATTATGACTACCCAAGTTATGTGAAGGTCGATAATCTGACACAACCTGTCCCACAATAAATATTATAGTCCTTTCATCACATGATATCTTTAATTGAATATAAGGCATGATTTATGTCATCCTTATATAATTCAATCATATTATTTCTCGATCTTAAATAGACTAAAATTGATAACTCCTTAACAATTAATTTCAGCATAGCCATGCATTTAATATTTAGTCTGACTTATCGAAGGGCGCGTAGATATCTTCTCATGATCAGTGAGGGATAAATTCCTTCTCGATCACTCATATTCCTCACATGAGAACAACAATTTATCATATCATCCTGTTAAAGATAACATTAGAATGTGACAAAATATAGAACTCATCATGTAGGACTCCATGATGATCTCAGGTCAGAGGACTAAACTAATATCATTGTGATTAGAATTACTTATGATAATTATCCATGTAGTATTCTTATAGCTTAATCCAGTACATCCTATGTACTTATGATTTGACTTAGTACATCATATATATGATTAGTAAAATATGATCATCAGTCAACCTCATACTAGTCTTCGTTCATTATTCTTCCATAATATTGACCGATTAGGGATGATTTAGAATGTAATTCAATTTTCATCTAAAAGTTTTACTATCAAGTCACACACTTGATGATCCTAGATAGAATTTACCATTCAGGAAATTAAGAGAGTCAAAATGATAAAAATACCTCTTTATTATTAAGATGCAAAATGACAAAAGTCACAATATGGCCATAGAATAATTGGCCCGGGGTATACAACTAACAGTCTCCCACTTGCACTAGGCCCAATCAACATTGTATCTAATACCCATTGCCCTAGTATGACTCTCATGCTTAGGTTGTGGAAGAGGTTTAGTAAGTGGATCAACAACATAGTCATTTGTAGGTACTCTGCATATCTTTACGTCTCCCCTCTTGATGATCTCTCAAATGAGATGGTAATGCCTGAGTATGTATTTGGATTGCTGATGTGATCTAGGTTCCTTAGCCTATGCTATGGCCCCATTATTATCACAATATAAGTCAACTGGATCTGAAATGCTGGGAACAATATCCAATCTAGTAATAAACTTCTTAATCTAAACTGCTTCCTTAACTGCTTCTGAGGTGGCTATATACTCAGCCTTTATTGTAGAATCGGTAACAATGTCTTGCTTTAAACTTCTCCAGCTTACTGCACCTCCATTCAAACATAACACATAACCTAACTGTGAATGGAAGTCATCCTTGTCAGATTGGAAGCTGGCATCTGTGTAACCATTTACAACCAGCTCATCTTCCTTCCCTCCATACAGTAAGAATGCATCCTTAGTTATTCTCAAGTACTTAAGAATGTTCTTGACTATTGTCCAGTGACTTTCACCTGGTTCTAATTGGTATATGCTCATCATGCTTAAGGCATATGATACATTAGGTCGAGTACATAACATGGCATACATGATAGATCCAATAGCAGAAGCATATGGAATCTTACTCATACGGTCTCAATCATCCTATGTTGATGGACTTTGAGTCTTGCTAAGATTAATGCCATATGACATTGGCAAAAATCCTCTCTTAGAATCTTGCATACTGAATCTATTTAGTACCTTATCAATATATGTACTCTAACTTAGGCTAATAAGCCTCTTAGATCTATTTCTATAGATCCTGATGCCTAGAATATAGGTGGCTTCACCTAAGTCTTTCATTGAGAAACAATTCCCTAACCATGTCTTAACATTTTGCAAAGTAGGGATATCATTGCCAATGAGCAATATGTCGTCAATATATAGCACTAGAAAAACTATTGCGCTCCCACTAATTTTCTTATAAACACAAGGCTCATCTTTATTTTTTATGAAACCAAACTCTTTGATTGATTCATCAAAATGAAGATTCTAACTCTGAGAAGCTTACTTCAGTCTATAAATGGATCTTTGAAGCTTGCAAAACTTTCTAGTTTTATCAGGACTGATAAAACCCTCGGGTTGTGTTATATACACATCCTCGAGTAGGTTTCCATTAAGAAACGTTGTTTTGAAATTCATTTGCCAAATTTTATAATCATAGTATATAGCTATAGCATGGAGAATATGAATGGATTTAAACATTGTAACTGGTGCAAAAGTTTCATCATAGTCAATACCATGTATTTGTTTAAAACCTTTTACAACTAGTCTTGCCTTAAAGGTATGCACATTGCCATACATGTCTGTTTTCTTTATGAAAACCCACTTACACCCTATGGTTTTTAAACCATCAAGTGGATCAATCAAGGTCCAAACTTGATTATCATACATGGATTACATTTTTTATTTTATAGCTTCAAGCCATTTCTCAGAATCTGGGCTACTTATGGCTTCTTGATAGGATATGGGTTCATTTTGATCCATAATCATTACATCATTACCATCAGTTAAGAGAAATCCGTATCTCTTAAGGGCTTGATGTATCCTATTAGACCTCCTTGGGCCTTGTGGTACTTGTGCAGGTTCAACGATTATTTGTTGATTCAATTGAGGTTCTAAAGGTGGTTCAATACTAATTTGTGCTTTTTGAATTTCTTTAAGATGAAACTTACTCCTACTAGTTCCTTTGGAAATGAATTCTTTTTCTAGAAAGACACCATTCCGAGCAACAAACACTTTGTTCTTAGAAGCATTATAGAAGTAATATCCTTTAGTTTCTTTAGGATATCCAACAAATAGGCATTTGTCTAATTTGGGTGCTAATTTATCAAAAATTTGACACTTCATATAAGCCTCACATCCCTAAATCTTAAGAAAAGACAAACTAGGAGATTTCCCAGTCCACATCTTATATGGTGTCTTTTGAACCGCCTTAGATGGAACTCTGTTCAATATGAACACGGCGGTTTTTAGAGCATACCCCTAAAAGGATATTGGAAGATCTGATTGACTCATTATAGTTCGAACCATATCTAATAAAGTTCAATTTCTCCATTCAGATTCACCATTCTATTGTGGTGTTCTGGTGCAGTTAATTGTGAGATTATCCATAATATCTAAGATGGTTAATAAATTC
This sequence comes from Macaranga tanarius, assembly GCA_949673435.1. Classification (NCBI taxonomy): domain Eukaryota; kingdom Viridiplantae; phylum Streptophyta; class Magnoliopsida; order Malpighiales; family Euphorbiaceae; genus Macaranga; species Macaranga tanarius. The sequence goes on along the minus strand of CATIWO010138480.1, from coordinate 3,187 downwards.
TTAGCTTAAATATTCACCACCTCGATTTGATCGAAGTGCTTTAATTCTTTTACCAAGTTGATTTTGTACTTCATTTTTGAAAATTTTAAACTTTTCAAAAGATTCAGATTTATGTTTCATTAGATAAACATAGTCGTATCTACTAAAATCATCTGTGAAAGTAATGAAGTATTGAAAACCTCCTCTAGCATTAGAACTTAATGGTTTATACAAATCTGAATGTATGAGGTCCAATGAATCACAGGCCCTTTCACTATGTCCAACAAAAGGTGCTTTAGTCATTTTGCCCAAGATTCACACGTCTCAAATGATTCAAAATCAAATGAGTTCAAAAGTCTATGTTGATGGAGTGTTGAAATGCATTTCTCATTTACATGGCCCAAATGACAATGCTAAAGGTAGGTAGTATTTAAATCATTAGATTTAAATTTTTTTGTATTAGTGTTATAAATGGACTTTTCAATAGTGTCTTCAATATTCAAAATATAAAGACCATTCATTCAAGGAGCATAACCATAGAAAATGTTATCATGGTAAATGGAGCATTTATTATTCTTAATAATAAATTCAAAACCATCCTTGTCCAAACAAGAAACATAAATAATATTCCTGCTTATAGCAGGTACATAATAACAACTTTATAAACTCAAAATAAGTCCACTAGGCAAAGTCAATTCATAAGTTCCTATAGCTAAAGCAGCAACTTTTGCTCCATTTCCAACTCGTAGGTCCACTTCGCCTCTAGCCAAGATTTTACTCCTTTTTAGTCCCTGCACATTCGTACAAATGTGAGAACCAGATCTAGTATCTAATACCCAATAATCAAAAGTAAATAAGTTGACTTCTATAACATAAATACCTGAAGAAGGTGCTCTATCACTCTTCTTCTTCAGATCTTCCAAATAGAGCTTGCAATTTCTTTTCCAATGGCTCGCCTCATTACAGAAATGGCATGTTCCCTCTTTGGGTAGTTTAGCCTCACGATTGGGCTTAGGCTTGGGCTTGGGCTTCTAAAAGTCCTTGGCAGCCTTAACCTTGCCCTTACCCCTTCCTTTCCTTTTCATACCCTTCCCTTTGTTAACCATCAAAATATCTTTAGTATTCTTAATGTTCTACTCAACAGTCTTAAGCACCCCATGCAATTTAGGAATAGTCTTCTCCATATTATGCATGTTGTAGTTCATAATGAACTTATCAAATGCATCGGGTAAGGATTGGAGAATGATATCAATAGCCAACTCTTGGGTGATCTTAAGTCCAAGTTTTTACAAATGATCAAGATGACCCTTCATCTTCAGAACATGCAGACTTACTGAGCTGCTAATAATCAACTTGTATAAGAGTAAAGCCTTAATGGTGGAAAACCTCTCAATTCTAGCTTTCTCTTAGAACATTTCCTTGAGATGGCCTATCACGGTTTCCATTAGTTGCTTCTGAAGCTCTGATTCTATGCTACCAAGCGTGAGGCTAGTGACATCAACAGAATCATTGAGATGCTTACTATAAGCATCCTTTTGTGCTCTAGGAGCATTAGCAGCTAGTGCTTCAGGGATAGGTTGGTCAAGGACATATTCCTTCCTTTATTGCTTAAGAACAATTCTTAAGTTTCTATACCAGTCAAAGAAGTTAGTCCCATTGAGCTTATCCTTCTCAAGGATCGTTCGCAGTGACAAGTTAGATGCAATGTTTGATGCCATTATCTACAACAAACATATATGCAAAGTACTTTAGCATTTTAACAAATACTTTAATGAGGCATGTTTTAAATCCCACTATTTACATCAAATTAATCACCCTCTAAATCAACTTGACAATAACAACAATTGTAATTTTAGTGGGCCAAGATCTATATTTCACCTAACTTTAAGTAAGCTTTGGCTTATCACCTAAAGTTTGGTTATTTAGATAGGTAACATTTTACCAATTACTGTTGGGTTCCGGGTCACAATCACGCTGTGGAAAATAAAAATTTTAACCCTAAAAACCCCCACCAAGATCCAAGTAGTTCAATTGAATCAATCAAAACTGAGTTTAGAATCTTACCAAGACATGTTCAAGGGCAAGATTGTAGGAAGGAAAAGAGGAGGTTCACTCCGGTGACACCCTACCTCGAGCCTTTTGTTATCTTCTATTGGAATACAGATGCAACTAAAGAGTGACATCCTCTACCGGTATCCGCACGAACAGAATACCCAAAATAAAGCTGGTGTGGTAACACCTTTCTGCTAATTTTCTCTCTACGTTTCTTTCTAAAAGAATGTGTGTTTAATGAATAATGATGTGCAGAGACCTACTTCCCAATATGTGATATATATCTATATATATCCATATCAAGTAGGGTTTGAAGAGTCCTACTCAAATACCAAAACATCTTTTTGCTTTATTATCATTATTTATTTCTATATATATATATCTATAACTATTTTAGATATATATATATATATATTAATATATTTTTACCTTTTTACATTTAATTATGGTAACTATTACCATAAATAAATTTTAATTAATTACACATAAGAGAGATAACTATTTAATTGGGCTGATAAGCCTAATATCCATTTTAGGTCTATTCTATGTGTGTGACCCTGTAGGTTCACACAACGTTGGCAATGGGCCTCCAATCTATTGGTAGCCCATAAGTCATAAGTGGCCTCTAGTAAGACATTATGACTACCCAAGTCATGTGAAGGTCAGTAATCTGCCACAACCTATTTAATAATAATATTACAGTCCTTTTGTACACGATATCTTAGATTGAACATAAGGCATGGTTTATGTCATCCTTAATAATTCAATTATTTCTCGATCTCAATTAGACTAAAATTAATAACTTCTTATCAACTAATTTCAAGCATGGCCATGCATTTACATTCAGTCTAATTTATCAAGAGGCCCAAAGATATCCTCCTTATGATTAGTGAGGGACAAATTCCTTCTTGATCACTCATACTCCTCACATGATTCATATTATATCCAATCATAATCTATTACATCATCCTATTAAAGATAATATTAGAATGTGTCAAAATATAAAACTCATCATATAGGACTCTGTGATGACCTCAGGTCAGAGGACTATAATAATATCATTACAATTAGAATAACTTATGACAATTATCCTTGTAGCATTCTCATAGTGGGTCAATCTAGTACATCCTATGTACCTATGACTTGACTTTGTATC
>CATIWO010138431.1:0-19863 GCA_949673435.1 Macaranga tanarius | reverse complement strand
AGGCAGCCGGTGGAGAGGAGGGAGGAGGCCGGACGTCGGGTGAAGATCGAAGCCGCCGGTGTGGGAGGAGGAAGAAGCCGCCGGAGTGGGAGGAGGGAGGAGGAAGCAGCCGGCGTGAAGGGGAGGAGCAAGAAGCACCAGTTGAACGTGCGGCAGGCGGAGGGAGAGGCTGTTGGTGGCTCGCGGCGTCGCCTAGCTGTAGGCGGAGGGAGAGGCTGGCTGAAGGTCGGGCGGGGCGGCGGGCGGCGAGCAGGGAGGGAGAGAAGAGAAGGGCAGGGCAGAGGGAAAAAAATTATGGAAAGAAGAAATGTTTTTCTTTTTTTAATACACATACATTTAGCGACGGACACTTAGTCCGTCGCTAAACCCGTCTCTAATTAGTGACGGACATGCTGTTCGTCGCTAATTAGCGACGTATTTAAGTGTCCGTCGCTAATATTAGCGACGGACATGTTATCCGTCGTTAATATTAGGGACGGACACTTAAATCCGTCGCTAATTAGCGACTGACAGCGTGTCCGTCGCTAATATTAGAAACGGACACGCTGTCCATCGCTAAATTAGTCGCATCGGGCACCCGAATTTTTTAGACTTTTAGCGACGGACTTTAATTTCCATCGCTAATCCGTCGTTAATTTATTTTCCGTCGGTAATCCGTCGCTAATTAGAGACAAAAATGTGTCCGTCGGTAATTTGCTACATTCTAGTTGTGTTATTTTCTAATAGTATTCCAATAAAATGAAATTCTCATAAGTATAACCATTTTAGGCTTAGTTTGAGATTTGAATTTCTTGTGATAAATAACTCTCTAATTGGTTCTTTTAACCTCATTAGAGACAAAAAAAAAAAGAATAATATCAGATATAGAAGAAGGAATAAGTCCTTTGCCTTTGTTCTTCATCCTACTAAAACTTGCCATTGTTGTCGTTGCCATTATCTCGTAACCGCCAATCAATTCCAACAATCAAAACTACAACTACGATTTACTTGACTTTGATCTTGATCTCAATTTCAATTTTCAAGATAAAAATAAGCTTTGGCACTGTACAAATGAAAAATTTAAGTGAATGTCAATGAGGTGGTGGTAGCTACAAGCAGTGGGTTATGTATAAAAATGACAATAGAAATGCATAATTTGCAGAGAGCCCTTAATTTTTAATGATTTTGCATAAAAGTTGTCTTTTAATTAAGTGATTATCATATTTAATTATTTAATGGTAAAATAACAGTGTTAGTTGTTTATTGTTGTTATTTCATTTTTAATGTCAAATATCCTTACTATAGACTGAAATAATTATATAGGAACAATAACAATAAAATGGCTTAATAAAATACAATCAATGCTTAGGGGCTTCAAAAAAGAATAAAAGTTGAAAATGCAGGGCTTCAAAAAGGTTTTTCCAAAACTATAATAACTTTATAAATTATTCAGTGTACTACTTTTACAAACATTAAGTAATTTGGTTTTAAATTTAATATATTGATTAAATAGTAATCCAACTAATAAATTTGAAACTCAAGATTTTAAATTTTCTACACCATTCAAATAATAGATTTTAAAGTTGATAGATTTGAAATTTAAGATTTAAAATCTAAATTTAAAATTCAGATATGTATATCAAAATAAAACTCTTATAATTGTAGCATCCTAATTGATTTCTTACTACTAATATTGTTGCTATTTGAAACTTGAACAATGGCTTAACCTCTAGCCAATTTTGAATCATCCTCCTTCCTACTCTCCTCGTACTATGATTCTTCCTGGTCTGGCATAAAGTTATTTTTTAAAGAACATCTATGTCAGGGACAGTGAGACCTCCTCCTAATTTGTGCTTTCTTTGTTGAACACTTACCCTCCATCTGGGTGTAGGTTCCTTGGTGACCCATCCCGAATTGTCCATTTCCATTTCACTCCAAATGTGTGGGTTATTTGTAACACCCCTCCCCATCGTACCCCCACCTGAACACCCATTTGATGGTAACAACGATAGGAAGAGGTATTACCTAAAGACTATCAGAAAGAATATCTTAATAACAGGGACTATAAAATGACATTTCTATTAAATGGTAGCATCAAATTTAAATATTAATAAACTATAAATGCTATATCTCCAAAATAGTAATTTGATGGCAAGTGGCATACTAAAAATATAGCATAACATATATTTACTTAATATCAGTACATTGGTGACCTATCACCCAAATAACATCTGATAAAAATATATACAATGAGAATACTAGTTATCAAACAATTAATTTTAAAAATAAATAACTTTATAGGCTCTAATAACCCTCTCTTTAAGTCGGATCCCCAGCTGACCATGAAGATGCATCAAGAGACATGCACCACCCTAATCAATGCCTCAATAATCAAACACCCAGCATCAGATCAAAAATAGCAATATAGCACTAAGGGTGTAGCCTGGCATCATAGCGAAAAGGCAAAAAGTGTTTGTATGCTCCCCAGTATCACACCCAGGTCAAAGTGACCTAGACATTAGTGGTGGTCTACATATACTATCTAGATGCTCCTCCCTAATAACAGATAGACAAACTGAAGTTTCTATAGGCTCTATAGTAACTCAAAAGGTCAACTCATCATCTATATCATGACAAATAGTGTACTTCACCAAAGTCTCCGCCTCGGTAACCTTATATGTCATCATAGTTTACTATATCGCTATCTCACATATACTAGATAAATATATATTATATACCTATACTGAAAATTTTTAAAAAAATAAAGAGTATGAGTAGTTTTATAAGGAAATTACCCAGTGAGTGTAAAAGAATAGCAATAATAGCTCAATCATCAAGGAGTAGTCAAGAAATGATCAAATAAATATAATAATAATAGATAATGAACAAGAAAATTGAGTGCTCAAATTATTTAAAATTCTCAAGATTTAAACACATAGCTTCATTACATTTGGATTATTATCATTAACACAAAAATTTATGTTTAAGCTTGAAGTTTTTATAATATAATGGTTCATTGTATGTTACTATAATTTTCCTTTGTCAATTCTCATTTCCCATATTTTGATTGTTATGTTCTTTGTGATATATATTATACTTTACTGAGCTTATAAACTTTATTTCACATTTATAATTATTTGTTGTGTAATATATATTACCACCATATCATAGTATCACTCTTATACAATATTGTGGATTCACGTATCACATTTCTTAGTATCAAAACGCAATGCACTAACACAGTCTACACTGACTGTATCTCATAATATCATTACTCAATAAATTTGTATGCATACTTATCAACCACATAGATTCACCCCAAAGGCATCTCTGAATCCATGCGCTATCCCAAAGACAGTTATCCTGAGGTTGGTCAATACAATCTCGACTGTACTCGTGTGTGTGTGTGTGTGTGTGTGTGTATATATATATATATATATATATATTGACATATACATAAATGGAATGAAATTCTATAAATTTGAGATGTATATATATATATATATATATCTCAATCTTATAGAATTTGGTTCCATTTACATTTAGAACATGTTCTTTACATTGGTTTTTTTTATCTTATTTACTTATTTTGATACTCAATCAGTCTGATTTATCATCTAACATGAATTTAGTCTCTATGTCAGAGACTTTGAAGTTTATCGGATGTTATCGTGCTTTGTAATTAAATAATTTAAAATCCTTACCTTATGATATTTTGATTGGTTAGGATTTGATATCATTTGCATTTGTTGCCAAAATTAGGTATTAATCCTTCAACTATCCTTTATCTTTCAAAGTAAAGAATGCACACCAACTCTAAGTTTAGTTAATGAACTCAATTTCATGCTTACATATATCTGTAACTCAATCATATATATCTCAAATAAATGAGGGTTTTTTTTAACCCATTTTGAGTTAATTTAAATGATTTAAGTGTTTATATATGTGTTGACATGCTTCTGGTTGAATTTAGGTTATGAAATTTTGCATTTAAGTCCACTTGGTCATATGTACTGGCTGCAGAGGTGCCTCCTCAGTACTAAAGCACCTCCTCAGTGTACTGAGGTGTTACCTCAGCACACTGAGGTACCACCAAGTTGATCAGGCATCACTTGATTGACCCATACTCAAAATAATGAACTTTCAACTTAAAATCAATATATTTTCAACTAAATTATTTCAGAACACACTACAACACTTGTTTAACTCATTTTTATACATTACATATATTATATTCATAACTTCCAATTAATGAAAGCAAATATCAACCAAAATTAAATCAATTCAAAACAGAATTCGAATTTTGAGGAAAAGAGAGTGATAAGAAGAATAGTCACAAAGTTTCTAGCACTTTAAAGCTTCACTCACTTCCTCCTTTCAACTTGTTGATCATATAAGATTAACCACATTTCTTATGGTTCTCTTCAAGAACACAACTTGTAATGCATTAATTCTCAAAGAAAATTCAACATGAAGTTAAAATCTTACCATCCTTAATGCAAATCCTAGAAGTAAAATGCAATATCCTGTCCTAAAAATTAGCTCGGTTATAGATAGATTATGGACTAAATAGAAATAGAAATAAGTTTTGAGGGCTATTTCGTGCCTAAAGAATTTTATAAGGGTCAAAATGGATATTTGGCAAAAAAAAGAACTTCTCATTTATGTCATTTTCTATTCTTCCTTATCTTATTTTCCATTTTCTTCTTCCTGTAACTTCAACCCTTTCATTTTTCTTCTGTTTCTTCTCAATATGAAATAATCAATCCAAGATTCTATTTGCTGATTCAAGATTGATATATACGGATTCTTGGTAAGTTAAGCTATATTAACTTTAACTTTAAATTTTTAGCTTATAAAATAAAAATCTTGATGTTAATATAGTTTGTTGGGTTTTATTGAGTTTTAAGCTTTACTTATGCTAAAACAGACCCTTTTAAGTTTTTTTTGTTTGGATGTTGACTTAGTATTGAATTTTGGTCAAAATATGCAAAAATAGCCATTTTCAGCTGCAGGAACCTATTCAGGGTTATTAAGGCGATGCCTCAGCAATAAGGAGGTGCCTTAGTGCAATAAGGTGGCACCTCAGTGGGCATTTTGAGCCCCAAAACTATAATTTGAGCAGTTTCAGACCATTTTTTGGGTCCTATACCATATCTTTTAGCTGTAGATTGATTAAATTGAGTAAAATTTAGATATTTAGCTTATGTTCTTATACTCTTGCTTCAAAATATTAGGAGCAATCTTAACTCCAGCTATAGAACCTAGGTCATAGCCAGATAGGTAGTTGTTTGCTTCACCAAGCCCAAGTGAGTGGTTATATGTATATAAAGTTAGTTTTAAAACTAAGTACATATAAGTATATGTATATAAAGTTATTAAAATATTTTCTATGATTTAAATACTGATTTTTCCTCACAAATAGCCTTTTAATCGACTATTAGCTTGCAAGTATGATTCTATAAGATACTTAGCCTTTATATCTGAAATTGGGAACATGTAGCAATATATTTGTTATTGACATAGTTGAAGTATTGTAATGCAAGAATGTGTTTGTTATTATTAATTTGTGAAATGATTATTCTCAGCAACATTTTGATACTAGCATCAGCTAGATATTTAGCAAGTATGTTTTCTTAGCAGTTTGATATAAGCGAATGATATAATTTTATGGACAAATCTATAACTCGTAATATGTACCCTTTAGATTGCACCATGATGACTGGTGTTTTATATCAGCAGTATTATTATGTATATGATTATATCAGCAATATTATTTAACTGTCTTGGGGACAACGCTTGGTTATGCATATAACCTAGGGGGCGTAAAATTGGGTGGTTTAGCTCTGCGCATGTGTATGACTAGCAATATATATGTATACATATGGGTTGCTAACGTCATCATTATGCCCATTATGTCAGCAATTTAGCAAAATCTTTGGGTTATATTTTAAGGAGTGTATAGGATAGCATTTTTATGAAAGTTATTTATCAGTCTTATTTCAGCTTTATGGCAACCATTTAGCTATGGCATTATACTAATTCAGCTAGCAACAAATCAGTTTATGCATATATAATGTATTATATTATTTCAGTAGTTTAATGATTATTTCTCAAGGCAGTTATATTTATATTTTTAACGTTATTTTAGTAAATAGCTGGTGTTCCCACTTTACTTTATTGTACTTTATTTTTAGTCCATTCATTAAGTATTTTTATACTTCCCACTCTTATTTTAAAATGTTTCATATCCAGCAAAGTATCAGTAGTAGCCTGCAGGAGCTATGTTGGGTTGTCTACCTGGTATCTAGAAGAGGTTGCACCAATCAACTATGTATATGGTCCTTTGGGTTTTCCACTAAGTTTGTTTTGATAATAAATAGTGGATTGTATATATATATAACATTAGGAAGTTTAAAGGAGATTTCTATAATGCATAATAGCAGTATTACTTTCAATTTACTGTAAGTTGTTGGCAATATAAGTATGTTATATATCCAATTCCAGCAATAGCTAGCTCAGCACAGTTTGTCGCACCCACTCAATAGCTAGCGAAGCGGGTGTGACAATTTTTGGTATCAGAGCCTAAGTTTAGCAGTTTGTCTAGGTTTAACAGTTTATATAGTGTTCTATCTCTAGAATAGAATTATGAAGTCTAAGACTTTATTTTTGTTGTGTTCTTATAGACCAATGCCGCCGAGACCTGGAGGTGGTAGAGGCCTATTAGGATGCAAAATAGCATAGCCATTTAAGATCATTATGTTGACTTTTTTTTAGTTTTTATTTGCATTTTGTTTAATTATTGCATTATTGTTGTGATTTTTGTTGCTTTTATATTATTTTTAAAAGCCAAAAGAAGGATGGAAAGGACCATACCGAGTCATTATGGGAGTGATGAGTCATGACAGAGGTTGGCTGTGCCGAGTCAAGCCTAAGTCGGCATAGTGGTGCCGAGTTCTAAAGAGTTACAACTTTCCAGTTTTAAGCAGTTTTTGTATTTTGGACATAACTTCCTCTACAGACCTCCAAATGAGATCATTCAAGTGGCATTGGAAAGATAATTTAAAGGGATACAATTTTTATAAAGAGATATTTAGAGATAACATCAGTTAGATGGACAAAAGAGCCCTTAAAGTTACTGTATCTGCACAGGGTGGTGACGTTTCATTTCAAATGGTGCCTTTCTAATTCAGAACAAATTGTAATCACTTATAACCACCTATAAAGTATATATGTTCATTATTTATAATTTAGAGAGAAAGATTTGAAGTTCTATTATCAGACATTAGAAAGTATATTTTAGTAAAAGTTTTTGTGAGAAGATATTTTCAAGGAGACAAGGAAGATAGTCAATGAGGCTAATCAATATCAAGAAACTACTTGGAGAGCATTGGAGATTTCATCAACACAATTGCTATATCTTTTTATCTTTTCTTCTATTTAGTTTACTTGATATTTACATTAGTTTCTTATGGTTATTTGATAATTATCAATATGTATCTTGGCTAATTCCTTATTTATTAGAATTGCAAGGATGAATTGATCTTATGAACTATATCTTTATTTCATTTATAATACATGAATAATTTGATTTCAATTGAGTGTTTAATTGTGTTATATATGCTTAATCACTATATATGATGTGTTAATCAAATGTTCATAATGAGAGTTGGGATTTTTGGTGGAAATGTAATTGAATTCACTTAAAAGATAGGAAAGTACTTGGAGACAAGAAATCCACTTTGAGGGGTTAAAGAATTGGCATAGAACTTCATGGTTTTTATCTATCTCTATAATAACATGAGAGTGCTTGTAGACTCTAGATGGAAATACCCTTATTTGACAACAAGAGTTACTTTTAAGGATTGTTTGTCATATTCTCCATTCATTGCATGTGTTTTTTAATTTTTATAGTTCTTTGATTAATTCTGAATTGTGGTTCTAATAAACCTTACTTGAATTTGTTGTTATAATATTTAGATTAGTTAGTATAATTTGTAATTCTTAGTACCTTTAGATTAGTTAGAACAATTTAATATCTTCTTTTATAACATTCGCCTATCCATCTAAGTATTTACTCAGTTAATATAAAATTGCTCCAAATTCCCGAGTGTTCGACATCCTACTTGCTCTATACTTAGTCTTAGAGACTATGGTATTTATATTTGACCCACATCAAATATTGGCACCGTTGCCGGGGAATTTATTTAGAATTTTTATTAACTTAGGGTAGAGAAAGGTTGTTTTAGTCCTTAATTTTATTTTCTATTGTATTTTTATAGAACAATGCCGCCGAGACCTAGAGGTGGTAGAGGCCGTGGTAATCGTGGCGACATCGCTAGAAGTGTTGATATTGGCAAACCTCATAGGAATCCTTCTGATAATCCTGAGAGAGAAGATGATATGTTTATTATTAGAGGGGAATATATGGGTGATGCTGCATCAGGAGCATATCCAGCTGCTCCAGCTCATCCACCACCATTTCTACCTGATCTGTAACCAGTGCAGCCAATACCTCCTTTTCAGCTTGATGCTGGTATGAGAGCTCTTATAACCTAAACTTTTGTGGCTGTTATGACTGCTCAGGAGTAGTATCGAGATCCTTGGATGATTATGGATCGTGCCTGTAGATTGGGTGCGTATGATTTTGGAGGATCTTTAGATGGAGGAATAGCTTATAAGTGGTTGAAGAAATTGGAGAAAGCTTTCCTTATCTTAGGATTGATGGAAGTTGAGAAAGTGCAAAATGTGCATGGATTTATGAAAGGATTAGTATATGATTAGTTGGTTGGAGTTTGCCATTTATATAGTGAAGTGTTGACATGGAATGTATTCTTTACGGAGTTCCATAAGGAGTATATGACGGGTAGCTATAAAAAAAGGCAAGCAAGAGGTATTCTTTAAGTTGACCCAAGGTAGTATGTCAGTTAAGGAATATGCAGGTAAATTTGAAGATCTTTATTGCTTTGTTGCTGAGATTATGTCTTCGGAGGAAATTAAGTGTGATAGGTTCAGAAGTGGACTAAAAGCTCATATGAGAACTGGAATAGCGTGGTACAAAGAAAATAATTTTCGAGAGCTAGTTCAGAAAACACTTGCTTTTAAGAAGGAAATGAAAGAGGAAATGGAGTTAGAACAAAAAAAATACAGGGGTTTATTTCAAGTTCCTCTCAAAATTTTAGTAATAAGCAAACCAGCAGAGGGGTTAACTTACTATCACCTCTTCATTTTGAAATTTTGACAACAACACTTTTAATTTTCCATTTCCCCTCATTTTTCTTTTTGTATTTACTACATTCCTATATTTTTTAAATACACTTTCCACATTCACTTTTTCTTCACATTTGCATTTCTTCTCTTCTCTATAAATTTTTTTTTTCTTTTTCCCTACACATTTCTTTCCTTCTTCATTTGTATTTTCTTCTATATTCTTTTTTTTGTTTCTTTCACTGTGAAGAAAGTTCATAAATCTTCTAAGTCTTCCAAAGATAAAGCTATCATTCAAAGTGAGGAAGAGGACCAACCTATTGATCTTGCTCCAAGGTGTGAGGCTCCTATTCCTATTTTTCATGAATTTGAAGGTGATAAATATGTTCAATGTAAAACTAGAGATGTTATTGGTTCTAGATTTTTGCTTAAGTCCATTATTTAGAAAATGGGTATGACTAATGTTATGGATAAATTATTGAAGTTAATAGGGCTTAAGAAATTTGTTGAGTTGGAAAATGATTCTTATGTGCAATTGACTCAAGAATTTTCTTATTCTTTGGTTGTGAATGAAATAGACAAACGTGCTCTAAACTTTTGCATCCTAGGCTATACTTATCAAGTGACTCTTAATTTCATGAAAAATGTATTTGGTTTTGCTAGGGATGGTGTTTATAAAATGTCAAGTAATTTTAGTACGCGTCATTTTTGACAAATTTGCCTCCTTCTTTTAATGATAAAAAAGGCTCGGCTATATTTATTAAAGATCATAAATATTAGTTTTTGTATAAGATACTTGCATGTCTTATTTTTGGCAAATCAGAAGGTCATAGGGTGTCCGTACAAGAATTATTTTTGATGTGGTGTATTCATGAAAAGAAACCAATTTATTGGACTCATTGGCTTTTAAATCAATTATTTAATTATTCTAACCATTCTACAGGTCCTTTGACACATGGTCATGTGATTACTTAAATTGATATTACCTTTGATATCTCACAATCTTCTTTGTCAAGTATGAGACATGTTAGGATGATTCACTTTACAAAGTAAGTTTTCACCCGTGGTGAAGTCATTGATGCCAACTTCAACCTTAAGCATGCACGAGAGCATTCTTATTGGATCAAAAGAGATCAAAATCCATAAATGTTATGGGTGGTGGAGGAAAGTGAAGAAGAAAATAATGAAAGTGATCACACTACAAGTGAACAGGATGTAGCACAACCACAACAATTAACTTCTATGAATGTACCATTTGGTGGAGGCGGCTCTAGTGTGCTTAGTGACTTGGCTTTATGGCAATAAGTTCTCCAAGGTTAACAAGCAATAACGCAACAATTGGAGCAACTCAATTCTAGGCAACACCATACGAAACGTTGACAAAGGCGCATGTCTCACAAGATTGATTGCCTTATTGAGCGTAGTAGGTGTCAAATTGATTTGCCACCACCATCACCACAACAAGATTGAGGGAAAATTTCTTCACCCTTTTTCTCTACACTTATATTTTTTATTGTCTTTATTTATTTGTATGGTCATATTGAGGGCGATGTGTGATTTTAAGTGTGGGGGAGCGGTTATCTATTTTAGTTTTTTTTTTTAGTTTTTATGTGTTTATGTTTATGTGTTTTGGATTTTCAGTTTACTATGCTATGTTGCATTATTTTAAACAACCTTTTGATCTTATTTTTAAACTTCTTTTGAATTTGGAATGATTTTGTTCTAATTTGATTCATTAATATATTAAGTCTTAGAAACATTTAAAAATTGATTGATTACCCACTTCTCTTACCTTATTTCCTAAGAATTTGGACAAGGTAGTGTAGATTTGATGGTGACTTTTACCTTGTGTAATTGCTTTTGAAATCTTTAATCACTTTAATTAATTAATTTGGACTAAAGAATTAAACTTAAAGTTTTAGGGAAATGATATATGTTTAGAAGAGGAAACTATAGCCATAATACGCACATGTAATTGATCAATAAAGAATGAGAATTAAAAAAAAAGAAAAAAATTGAAAAATAAAAATCGCGTGACGGAGCGTAAAATGCACTCGCCTAAAAAATTTAAAAAAAGAAAAAAAAGTGCATAAATATCTTATTCCTTTAGCCTAATATGGTTATGAATAGTGCTAGTAGCTACTTGATAATGTTATAGATTCCGAGTAAGTCGTGTGCATTTGTGTTTGCTCCTCATTTGCATTCATTCAGAAATGATTTCTAATAATATCTCAAGTCAAGTTTTATTGTCCAAAAATTCCTTGAGATTGATTATAAGTGTGCGTGTGCTTTTCTTTTGTCCTCTATGATTTAGTAGTTTCCTTTAAACTTGAGTTTAATTAATATATTGGAATTGAATTTGACTTGCATTGATTTTACTTGTAATAATGCTTGGCAGGGGTTAATGTGGTAATGACCCTTCTTAGTGCTTAAGGGCTTGTGGAGTTGATTTTCAATCTCTTTTTCTTTGTTTCTTTGATTTAATGTGGTAATGACCCTTATTAGTGCTTAATTATTTGAATTGAAAGGAGTAATCTATTGATCTTCTACTTGAACCTTCATCTTTGATCTTTGAGTTTTGCTTGAGGGCAAGCAAAGTCTAAGTGTGGGGGAGTTTGATACATTGTAATTAGCACAGTAATTTTAGGATGTTTCATGCATATTTAGGTTGTATTTAGTTTATATTTTAGTTTAATCTTGATGCATTTCATTCATAATCACAAATACTTTTAATCTTTATTGCTCTCAGTAAATTTATATGAATTTGAATGACTTATTGATGTTTTTGAGGTTTGTTTGAAGTTTAGGGAAGTCATATGAACATATTAAAGTCATTCAAGGTCAAAGGAATGAAGGAAGTAAGCTTTGGAGTGTTTATTGACTGTCACTACTCGGTAATCTTTACCTCAACCCTTCACTAGTCATGACTGAGAGCTACTTTCATGACTTGGCACTCTTTCCTTTGTCATTCATGAGTCGTGATAGGGAGGAACTATCACGAGTCGGCACGATCTTCACCACTCAGCACGATGTGAAGAGACACGACCCTTTAAACCATATTGCACTCTTTCGGCCATAACTTCTTCAACAGAACTCATATTCAAGTGATTTAAGTAGATATGGAAAGATATTTCAGAGTGTTATAATGTTTATAAAGATATCTAGACTTAGTTCACTCATCTAAATTGCCAATAATATCCTTGAAGTGACTACTAATGTTAAAGCAATGTGATCCTTCACCAAGATTTGTAGCTTTTTTTTGGGATGACTTGTACCCTTTGGCTATCAACTTCAAAACATATAAGTACTTTATTTTATTTATGCAAAGAAGAATTAATTAACAAAAATTAAAGAGAGATAGATATTATTATTAGAACATTCAAAGTTAAAACTTGAAGTTGTTATCATTCAAGGAAGATCAAAAGAGCATTTACTTTGTAGACATTTTATTCATCAAGTCATTATCAAAAGAGATTATTGGAAACTTTAAATTTCTTTTTAAGTGTTTCTAACTCTTTCTTTTTACAATTCTCTTAGTGTTTGAATATTGTTTTATTGTGTTTATATTTTTATTCATGATGTATCTAGGCTAAGTTCTTAGTAGGTTAGAATTGCGATGGATGATAGTTCAATGAATTGAATTAATTATTTTGCATTATTGAATCAATAATTTTACTTTAATTGAGTACTTAATTATGGTATATATACTTGATCACCATATAAGATGTGTAAATCAAAGGTTCACAATGAGAGTTAAGATTATTAATGGAAATACAATTGAATTCATTTAAAGGATATGAAAGTACCTGAAGACAAGAATTCCACTTTGAGGGGTCAAAGAATTGGCAAAAAACTTCATGATTTTTGTCTATCTCTATAATGACACGAGAGTGCTTATAGACGCTAGATGGAAATGCCTTTATTTGACAATGAGAGTTGCTCTTAAGGATTTTAGGTCACATTCTCCAATCATTATAATCATAGTTAATAAAATTGACTTGTGTTAGTAATTCATTGTTCTATTCTATGTTGTAATCTCCACCTACACTTCTTCGAATATTATTTATTGTTATTTTATTTCTTATTAATTGCATAGTTTTAATAACTTTACTATTTAATTAGAATTATAGTTTGATTAATTGCTATTTGATTAGTGGTAAGCCTATTCATCTTAGTATTTATCTGGTTGATACTTGATTTCCCCGTATTCTCTATGTTTGACCCCTTACTTATCCTATATTTAGCCATAGAAGCTAGGGTATACATTCTAACCCACATCACAATTTGGCACCATTGCCGAGAAATATCAGTTTTGAAATTAATATTAGTTTAGGATGGAGAAAAGTTGCTTTAGGATTTTAGATAGGTTAGTTATTTTTTCTAAATTGTTAATTTTCTTATTTGATAATTATTTATATATTTGTATACTTTTATTTTCGTTCTTTTTGTGATTTTTAATGTGACGTGTTCATAATTCTAGTAATATTTAATGTACTTTTCATCAATTGTGCATGGAACAAAGATAAGTAAATATGGCTAAACCGCAAAGAAGAACTCTAAGCGATTTTGCCTTATTGGACATGACTAAAAATTTTAGAGGAATTGTAGCTCCAACTATTTCCAACAATAATTTTGAAATCAAGCCAAGTGTCATCCAAATGGTGCAAAATAATCAGTTTGGAGGTTTGCTCGGGGAGGATCCATATGCTCATATCCTCACTTTTCTTAATGTGTGTGCAACCTTCAAGATTAACAATGTTTTAAATGATGCAATAAGGCTATAGTTGTTTCCATTTTCTGTGAGGGACAAAGCTCAGATTTGGCTTGCTAGTTTACCTACCAATTCTATCACTACATAGGATCAATTGAAGCAAGCTTTCCTTCACAAGTATTTCCCACCATACAAGATAGCTAGGCTTCGAAATGAGATTAGCACTTTCTAGAAAAATAAAGATGAGACACTTTATACAGCTTGAGAGAGGTTCAAAGAGCTTAAAAGGTAATGTCCATATCATGGGTTGCCCGATTGGATGATTCCTCAAATTTTCTACAATGGGCTATCTGATGATGCTACGAGCATTGTAAATGCAGCCTCTAATGGTAAATGGATCAATAAGACACTAACAGAAGCTACTATTTTATTGAAAAACTTGCATCTCAAAGCTACATGGGTGATAAAACTACTTTGGCAAAAGGAAAAGGAATGCTTGAGTTAGATAGCATAAATATATCGAATGCTGAGGTGGATGCTTTGACAAAGGTAGTAAGCAAGGTTCAAATCAACTCAGTGGAAAAAGTAAGCTCAAATTATGAATTATGTGGGGGTCCACATTCATATGAAGAATGCAATATGAGTTTAGTAGGGAAGTAAACTATTTACAAGGAGATTTCAACCAAATAAATAGTCCAATCTCAAATACCTATAACTGTCAATGGAGGAACCATCCCGATTTCTCATGGTCAAACTCACAATTTAACCCAAATACTAAGCCATAAAATCCACCTATATTTCCTATGAAACAATAAGCTATCAACCCTACCCAACCTAAATCCAACTTTGAAACTCTTATGGAGCAATTCATTAACCAACAAATGACCATCAACAAGCAAAATGAGAAGCAATTCAAGCAAATTAACTCCAAGCTTGAACAACTTGCTACTCATAACCATATCCTTGAAACCCAAATTGCTCAATAAGCCTCTTCCTCCAACTCTAAACCCTTGGGAAAGCTTCCTAGCCAACTGGAGTTTACATTAAAAAGAGACTTGCCAAGCAATTACTTTGAGAAGTGGTAAGGAGGTTGAAAATGTTGCTAGTAAGGGTAAGAGAGTGATTGATGATGATGATGTAGGAGAAGCGGAGGCTAATAAGGTTGATGATAATGCTATTGTTAGTGGTAAGGATGATGTTGAAGGTGTTAAGAAGAGTAAAAAGGAAGATGCTATACCCAAAAATGATGAACCAAAGGTAGATCTTAAAATACTACCTTTTCCCCAAAGGTTCATTAAGCGTATCTTGGATAAGCAATTTGACAAATTCCTTGATCATCTCAAGGAGATCACCATTACTATAGCATTTATGGATGCCATTAAAAATATGCCAGTATAGGACAAGTTTTTGAAGGATATCATTAACCATAAGAGCAAGCTTAAGGAGTATGGATTAGTTTTTCTTGTTGAAGAATCCAAGGCTATGTACTCCAAATCTCCACCAAAGCTTAAGGATCCAGGTTGTTTCACTATTCCTTATGTAATTAGTGGTACTCATTTTGATAAAGCTTTATGTGATATTGGTACTAGTGTTAGCCTTATGCCTTATTCCATCTATAAAAGGCTTGACTTGGGAGAGCTTAAGCCTATAAATATGTGTCTTTCCATGGCAAAAAAAATTGTCACTTATCCACTTGGCATTCTTGAAAATGTGCCAAAAAAAGTGGGTAAATTTGTTATACCTATCGATTTTCTTATTTTAGACATAGAGGAAGATTTTAAAATTCTAATTTTATTTGGAAGACCATTTTTAGTGATAGCGGGTGTGATTATTGACATGAAGAGATGCAAGATTATATTAGAAGTGAATAATAAGTCTATAGTATTTAATTTATTCAAGATGATGAAGACTACACCAGTCAAAGTGGCTAGTAGAATTAATTTTCTTGATGCTATTGAAGAATGCATTGATGAAGTGATACATGAGTGTATAAGGCAAGACCCTATTGAGCCATTCATGTTGCAAGAAGCTAATGTGAAACTCTTTGAGGCAACTTTATACTTTCCTCCTTATAGGCTTTAAGGTTTGAACCTTTAAGGAGGTATGATGATCCCAAATCTAGTTCACTAAATGAAGAATTAAAGCTAGAGCTCAAGCCTTTACCATCTAATCTAAGATATGCATTTGATGAGTGTGAAATATGTATGTGTTTAGTACTTTATTTTATTGCATATTTAGTTTAGAATTGCATTATTTAGTTAGTTTTTAGTTAGTTTAGTTAGTTTTGTCATTTTACTTTAATTTAAGTGTTTTTGTGTTAAATAGGTAATTTTTGTTTAGTTTATGGTTGTGGGGTGCATTTGAGAAGAGATGAAGATAGGGCTTGAAGATAAAGGATAAGATTGAAGCTTAAAATTGGAAATTATCTTTGCAGTAGTGCATATGGCCATGCACATGCCCATGTGTCAGCACATGCCCATGTGTCAGCATACGCCCAAGCGCACGACCATGCCTGAATTGGAGATTTTAGAGTAGTTTTGATGCATGGGCGTGTCCAAATGATGTATACCCATGCATAATGATGTGGCAGCTATTTAAAAATAGATTTTCAGCTAGAGTTTGGTTAGATAAGAGCTCATCTTTTAGGCTTATGATTAGATGGAGTTGGATAGAGTTAGATGACCTCTTCTCACAAGGAGACTTGGTCCTTTAAATAGAACTTTATATTTTTCATAAAGGGGGTTCCTCTCCTTAGTTTGTTTATTCTTTTGTTTTTTTTAGAATACATTTTTATTTTATTTTGATTGGTAGAGGAGATACTTGGCTTGAAGTTAGAAGAGCAAGGCTTCCTTATATCATTTGGAAGGAGATTTTTCTTGTATCTCATTTTTTTTATTCAATTATGTTCAGAATGATTTCCATTTCTTCTTTATTTTCTTTTAGTTTTAACATGAGTAGCTAGATCTTTTCTAGGGTTCTTATTCTGAATTGACCATGTACTTATTGTGATTATGTTAGGTTGCTAGATCTAATTCATTGGTTGTTGTTGAACTCAATATCATTTTAGGACTGATCAACTTAGAATTGAATCAACTCTACGGGCTTGATCGAGAGATAGGTTCTGTAGGAAATGGCAATGACCTATTGGCTGCTTAGTTGGTTGAGACACAATTAAATGAATCAATATTGATTAAAGGTTGTGTTTAAAATTGGAATTAAAAGGCATTAGGTTAGTGAGAGCCGGTTAACTTAGTGTTGATTAATCTCTAATTAATTATAGATTTGTCTGAGAGGAAAATCTATAGTTTTTAAGATCCCTTCAAAATGAATTAGAACTAGTGTAGACCTAGTTGTGTAATCAATCCTTTAAAATGGTCAATTGAGAATAAGGAACCCTAGCTTTTAAAATTTAAATTAAATTTGTGTTTTTATTTTTCTTAATTTAGTTTCTTTGAAATTCCAAACTCTATTTTGTTGTCTAAACAATCAAACATTTTGAGTACTACAGTATTCAACTTTAAATCTCTGAGGGATGATATCTTTATTTAATACTTGATATGATTCTGTACGCTTGTGGATTAGTACACACCAAGTTTTTGGCGCCATTGCCGGGGATTTGGCAAAAGATTGATATCGTAAGAAAATTATGTTGCTTGATTTAGATGTTATTTTTAATTTTTATATTACAGGAATTTATGTTGGTTGATGCACACACGAAGTGCAAGCAAACAAGGACTTGAATTGATACTACTTGATTTGAAGTTAAAAAAGATAGTTCGTGAGAAAAAGAGACAAACAGTCATATCAAAACACTCACCAAGTAAAATGGATGCAAGGGACTTAGAGAATGACCTGCCGAGCCAACAAGTTCTTCAAAATCCTCAGAATGGTCAGAGAACCATACAAGATTTTGTGAGTCCTAATGTGCAAGGTGATCAGACACCAATTGTGAGGCCAGCGGTAGTAGTAAATAACTTTGAGATCAAACCAGCTATGATCCAGATGATCTAGTTTTCACCATTCAATGGGCTACTACATGAAGATCTATTTGGTCATATGTCTAGATTCTTAGAGTATTGTTCTACCTTCAAGATGAATGGAGTACAGCCTGATGCAATCCGTTTGATTATCTTTCCATTTTCCTTAATGGATAGAGCAAAGAGATAGTTTACCAGTTTGTCACCCAACTCCATCAACACTTGGCAAGAGCTCTACACAACCTTTTTCAATAAATACTTGCCACCTACAAAAGTGATGAGGATTAGAAATGAGATTAATTCTTTCTTTCAAAGAGATGATGAAACATTTTATGAGTGCTAGGAATGATTCAAAGACCTTTAAAAGCAGTTTCCACCTCAATTGATTCCTTCATGGGATTTGGTGCAATCATTCTACAAAGGAGTCAATCATGCGGTTCGAGTCAACATTGATGCAGCTGCTGGAGGTACTATCATGTCAAAGACACCAGAAGATGCGTTGAATCTCTTTGAAGAAATGGCCAATACACAGATTTTATGCTCAAATGAGAGGACCATTACAAAGAAGGCTGGAGCAATAGAAGTGGACAGTTTAACCATGTTGAATGCAAAGCTTGATGCTCTAACAAAAAGGATGGACAAGGTAAATGTAAATGCAATATCTACATTGTCTTCCTTATGTGAGCTATGTCTAGGAGGTCATCCTACCATAGAATGTAAAATGATGCAAGGGATGACTACAGAGGGTGTCAACTATGTGGGCAATTTCAAAGGACCTCAAAACAAGTCTATGGTAATACTTATAACCCTAGTTGGAGAAACCATCCAAATCTCTTTTGGAGCAGTCAAGGAAATAACCAGTGGAGACCATAAGCACCACCAGGATTTGGAGGACAGAATGTGCAACAACCTCAACATTAGTTTCAACAAGACAAGGCTTCATCCTTCGAAACTTCAATAGAGAGCAAGATGGAGAAATTCATGGATGTGATGTCATCAAAGATGAGCCAACAAGATGAAGCTTAAAATAGGATGGAGCAGATGATCCGAAATCACTCTTCTTCTATTCACAATTTAGAAGTGCAAATGGGGCAGCTAGCAAATTCCTTAGCAACAAGGAATTAAGGTGCATTACCGAGCAATACAGAGAAGAATCCAAAAGAGCAAGTAAAGGCTATCACCTTGAGAAGCGGTACGGAGATGCAAACCCTAAAAGAAACAATGGAGTACCAAAAAAAGAAGAATTAAGGAGAGAAAGAACAGGATGATGAGAGGGTTGAGACACCAAAAGAATCAGAAGTGAAGGAAGAGAATAAAGAAAAAGCTAAGCCGACACCAATTAAACCTTGTGAACCTCCAGTACCATATCTACAAAGGTTGAAAAAAAAAGAGCATGACCAGTAGTTTGTAAAATTTTTAGAAAGATTTAAGACACTCCACATCAACATGCCTTTGGTGAAATGTCTAGCTCAGATGCCGAAGTATGCAAAGTTCTTGAAGGAGCTGATTTCCAATAAGAAAAAGTTACAGGAGTTTGAGACAGTCACACTTACAAAGGAATACAGTGTAATCATCTCAAACAAACTTCCTTTAAAAAGAAAACAACCAGGGAGTCTTACTATTCCATGTTCTGTAGGAAATTTGTCATTTTAAAAATCTTTGTGTTATTCAGGTGCTTCTATTAATCTTATGTCTTTGTCTATTTATAGAAAATTAGAACTTGGAGAAGCAAGACCAATAAACATTCGTCTACAATTGGCAGATAGGACAGTAAAGGAACCAGAAAGAATAGTGGAAGATGTACTAGTAAGGGCTGAAAAATTCATTTTTCCAGTAGACTTTGTCATTCTTAACTTTGAGGAAGATAAAGACGTCCCTTTGATTCTTGGTATGCCTTTCCTCTACACTACTAAGGCAATCATTGACATATATAATGGAACTTTGACTCTAAGAGTAGGTGAGGAAAGTTATAAGTTCAACATCTATCAA
>CATIWO010138383.1:0-11703 GCA_949673435.1 Macaranga tanarius | reverse complement strand
GAAGGTTAGACGAGGAGTTGGGATCTAGGGCCCAGGTTAGCAGCTCCTCTCCACAGAAATCACCAGCCTTAAGGTACTCAGAGTTGAAGAAGCCAGTTCTTCCTCCATTGGTGGTCACTGTTAATAGCTTGCCTCGCATGAAGAAAAGCATCTCATCAACTGGATCTCCCTCTCGAACTATGTAGCTTTCCTCTGTATAGAGAGCTGGCTTGAGACGGTCACACATTGCATCTAGTAGTTGCTCATCCATTTTTTCAAACATAGGCACCTGTGAAAATGCATCCACAAAAAACCCAAAACTAAATAAAGATGGATAAAGATTTGATAAACAAACTCAGAAAGTTTTTTTTTTTTTTTTTTTTGAACTTTGAACTTCTAGGACATGTCAAGAATAAACTAGAGAATAGAAAAATGAAAGCAAAAAAAAGAAAATCCTATAGTAACATATCCTGAATTAGTTCACACAAGTAGAAGACATTTTGTGGGGAAGAATAGTGCATAAACCTTGTATATGACGCTTTATGTCCCTTCTCAGGTCCTTACGAAATGTTTGAGATGGACAAGAAACAGAGTAACAGCACAACAAAAACAAAATAGTTGCCACAAGAATCTCTACAACTCTATCCCTCGTTAGTTTCTGAGAGATTTTACAGTAAATAACTTCACTTAACACAATCTCTAACAAGATTAGTACTTCCCCTAAAATAAATATTCAAAATCATATAATATAATAGCCTTCTTCAGGGTTGCTCACATCCACACAAACATAATGAACATTACACTTTTCTAATATATATTAAGAGTTCTAAATAAAAATCTCAGCAACTTCATGGATGTAGCAGAACAATAAATTTACAAGGAAAGCAGTCAATTAAATGTAACATCATGAAAGGAGAAAAAAAAAACTCACCCTCATAAGCAAGTCGAAGCACAAATGACGTGTTATGCCCCTTTTAAGGTCCTTAGGAAGATTATTTAGCAGATTATCCACATCAAGACCTTTGGTCTTTCGCCATTTGTATTGTTGGTGTCGCCTAACACGCTTCTTAAGGTTAACAGGGAAAAAATGAGTGTCCATCCAGTGTTCTACATCTTGCCACTTCATCTTAATTTTCTCTGCTCTTATTGTAGAGGACAACATCGTTGCCTGTTTCATGAAAGTGATCATGGTGTATCAAATATCAAAATATTATAAGTGTATCACCCTAATGATGTACATTTCTTTTACCAGTACATGAGTAGTCAGTCCTGAAATCAAAGATACAGAAGAAATAATAACAAACTATGTTCAACTCTAACAACATAAAGTTACCTGTATAATACCAATAACAAATGAAAAGAGCACCAAGCCACAAATAAAAATGCTAACCGCAAAGCATATCTCCAAGACATTGGTACTCGTTTTGAGGTTCTGACCTAAAGTGCTGCAATAAATAAGCAAAAATGAGATCCTAAGCTTTTCAGTCATAATCATTATACATCATATTAGTTATCATCATTGAGAGCCTCGTGTGCAGAAAAATAGTGCTGATACCATACAACCATTAGAATTGATAATGTAACAGTAATATTTCCCTAACACGAATATCTCAAATTTGACAGACCTCAGATTTTGTAGAGCCCACCAAAAACAATACAAGATCTTTTGGAAGAAAGTTGCTGACTCTAGTATGCCAGAGTTATGAGCATCAATGTAGACACCAAAATCAAAGGGTGATCTACCCTGCAAGTCAGAAGGGCATCCAGCATATAAAAACGTGTAATCATATAGGAGCGGTTCATCTCCAGTATAGCCATTGCAATACAATGCACTGTGATCACATCGAGCATGACTTTCACAAGCTTTTTTCCAGCAAACCATTTCTCGCTCTACAGCAAGCAAGTACCAAAGACCCCCAACAACCTAAAAAATATCAGCAACTATTAGAAAATCTGCAAAAAAAAGCTACTATTGTGCCTAGAAAAATAGTAACAACGTGTTATTGTTCAAGGCATGAAAAAATATGACCCATCAGTATTCATATTCTCTCTAGCTAACCATAATATATAATACTAGTCATTTTAAACAAATTCAAACTATCCTTGACACTTAAGTCATATTGAGTAATTCTTTAATAGTTGGAGCAAAATTCAAGGTAGTTACTATGAGTCAGACTTTTGAAAAGGACCTTCACCTTCTGCATGTCCCAAAATATTTTCAACACTGGTCTTGGTTTTTCCAGAAAATATATACATTATCATCTTAAAGTGGATAAAAGAGCAGAAAACCTGGAGTCTTCACAAAAGTTGTTTCTGAGTGCAAGAGGCTCTGGATAAGAATGATTTGGATTGCAAAAACACATAAAAACGCACACGTATGCATTGAAGCAACATCAACCACAATCTAACAACAAAAATCTCATTTTTAGTTCAAACTGTAATCAATACGAAAAGATTTAAACTTACATGACCAGCACATATGTAAAGAAGGAGAGTTACTACGACTCTGTTCCATGCAATTATTGAGTCTTTATGGTAACTTTCCGCTGTTCGTTTACACAGCAGGTAGAATCGGAGAAACCTTGGAAAAAACTGTAGCGTGACAATAAATTTCAAGAAGTTTTTTGTATTCACAATTCTTGATCCTCCCATATTTGGTATAATAAGCAAAACTGCCACCTGCAATAAAACATGTTCGTGGTCAAATTCTCAAATTCTTTCATGGTGAGTCTGATTAACATATAAGAGATGTTAGCAAGCTTATTATCCCCTTAAAAAGGGACTTTTTCTACGAAATTGCTGGCTCGGTTAGCCATAACTTTCCAAGAGAAATAAACAAGTTATAGTGATTAGCATAAGCATTTTGGCTGTAGGGAAGTCTCTCACCTGTGGGAGTGGAAGTGCTGCAAGAATGTCAATTAAAAAGTACGATGACAAATATCTTTTTGCTATCATCACAGAATCTACAATAAGCACACCATTCCCAAACATTCGACTAGAGGGAGCAAAATAACCTGTCCGAAACTGAAAAATAACGCGGATAATGTAAAAGATGTCTGTAATGGACCGCAAAGCAATAGCCACTCTTTCCAGCGTTGTGTCCAGCTGAAAGCATTTTCTATGGTTATTGATCTCAGGAACATAGAAGAACAACGGATCTAGGGAGAGAGAGACAGCATACAACACCAAGAATATCTTGTTCCACCTTTGAAGAAAGGGCTCCTTCGGGTCAACAACTCTCATCCTAGAACGGGTAAAATTGGTCAATAAAATAAGTTTCACACAAAGAAAGAAATTTTAAGAAACTAAATATGGAATGATGAAACAAAACGTAGATATATGGTAGATTAGAGTTACATTAATAATAATAATAATAAAAAAAAAAAAAACCAACAACCATCGGGATCAGTTGGTATGGGCTGTTCTTGCTTAAGCTTAGAGTTTGAGTTCGAATTCTAGTAAATATAGTCATGTTAAATAGTTGTTGAAAGACTTTTGCTACCTTTATCGTCCTACCCAATCCCATGCCCTGTAACAATATGCAGAAACAAGATACTCTTTAGCTAAAAATAGTAGCAGAAACAAAGAAAATGGTAAAAACGTCACTATTCAGTCTCAAATCATCACCCCTTTTCCAAAGAAAGAGCACACTTATTAAAGGCAACACATCTCAGCTCCCTTATAAAGTAAGCATCTTAAACTCATAGAAGAAAGAATCGTAGAACAAGCACCCACTTGTAAGAATCAAAATACAGTAACTGAAGGATTGTTGGTTGGGTCTATGGAGGAACAATTTGCAACATATGGTCGTACAAGGGCAACTCAAGGTTTCATATTGAGATTTTGTTGACTTCTGGAGATGTGATTGACCCAATACGACAACAGTAGAAATTTAACAGATTTAACAAAGCAGGATAATCACTTTGTTGAAACAAATGCCTAACTAAAAGTAAAATTTAGTGCTCATCCCACCAAAAAGCTGATAAATTTGGTTATAAGAAATTTACAAAAACTTAAAGACTAGTGTAATCCAAATTTAGAAGTGAACTAAAAGAGCTACTTTGCAGATATCACTGACCAGCTGCCAAATGGAACCTCCTGAATTAAAGTTAAAATAACAATAACAACAACAACAGAATTGTTACAAATATAACTAATGACAAAGATGGAGTTGCTAAAGTAGCGTTGTGAGCATGAAGAGCTTCTAAATTTCTACGCTTACTTCTCTCTGAATTCTTACACAGTCAATAAGACAATAATTAAAAGGAAACAATACATGATGCGGGCCGTGATGTCATGATAAAAAAAAAAAAAAAATGTAGATTACATTTTGACTCCCCCATTTTAGAGGAGTAGAATTTTAAAAAGGGTAATTTACTATCACCTCCCGAGGTTTGTACCATCACCCTAGTCCGTTCCTATATTTTCATAAGTCAACTATTTTCTCCCTCAGGTTTCATTCCATAAACTAGTACGCCCTTCCGTCGTTAAATTTTAGAATATTCCGTTAATTTTTAAAATATTCTTAACAGAATATTCTAAAATATTGATAGAATATTCCAAAAATTAACAGGATAATCCAAAATTTAATGGAATATTTTCACTGAAGGGGGCAATAGTTTACGGAATGAAACCTGAGAAGGGAAATAGTTGATTTATGAAAATTTAAGAACGGACTAGTGTGATGGTACAAATCTCAGGGGTGATCGTAATTGACCCTTTTAAAAATTATTATTGTAATTTATCATTATCCTAATTACAAATGACTTAGGTCAACGGTCTCAAAAGAAAAAAAGGCCAAAAACGTCAAAATAGTCTTAGCTATTTAACATTTACATAATAATAATTATTATTGATGCTTTCCATATTCACATTACTGTGCACTTTAAGTCCCTTTATTTTAAGTATCATTTTGCATCATGTAAAATCTGACGGGTGAAAAATAATACAGTTATAAAAGTAATTACAGCATGTTATTTATTTATTTATTTTACCTGAACCACTGGTATCCAAAATTTATTAGATTTTGATAAATCCAGTTGTAGGCGGCGGGGTTTAGTGCGCGCCCAAGTGTTCGGCGACCACGGCACTGTGCGGGCTCAGGGCCCACTTGGAATACAAGTTTGGGCCTTGATAGGCTTAGGTCGGAGAATGGAGTCGCCACCCGGGTGAAATCTGAGAATACTTTTACAGTAATTGGATCCCACGGAGGGAGCCCAGCAGCCGTCCTCAGAGATTGGGTCCGGAAACTGGGTATGGGCTTTTGAATGGTCCACCCGACCTTGCGATTGGCCTCCGTTTGTGTTTTATATTTTATTATTTTTAATTACATGTAAATGGGCCACCATCAATTTTTAAATTTTAATTTTAGCCCAAATTATTAATTAGACCATTTAAATACAATTTTGGGCCTTGATCCATATATCCACACACCATTCCATAGTTCACAATAAAACAATAAAAATAAAAATAATAAACCATACAAACATAATTAAAAGCACACACAAAGAAAGGAGGGAGGAGACAAAAGTTACAACCTATTTCATGCAATAAAATAAAAATAAATAAAACACAATTTAAAATGGATTAAAAATTCAAAAATAAATTTAATGTCTAGGGCTCTAGGCATGCAACATAAATCTTGAGTTAAGTTTCCCGAGTAATAATAATAATAATAATAAATAACCTACAAAAAATATAAGAAAGGGTAGTATAAAATAAAATAAAAATAATCAGATATCAGATATCAAATTCTAATTTAATTAATTACAAGAAAAATCAAATAAAAAATTAAGTAAAAATATTTACAATATTCAAGTAACCCAATTAAACAATTATTTAATTAATTATACGCCTTTGTACACAGAGGTGACGTCTCTACAAAGAGGCGTCGCCTTTATTAGCGCTGCAACATCAAAATATTTCACAGATCAAAATCAGTCTTTTAATTATCCAATTTTCCTTACAATAAGGTCACAAAATCAACACAAACTTATTAAAAATCTCACAACAATAACACAATATAAATAAAAATAACTACAAAAAAATAAAAAACATAGTATAAAAAGAAGGAAGATTTACTGAAGAATCAAGTTGAAAATAGTTTGGCCCTCAGATTTGATTCTGAAACACCCTCAAGCTTTAGAAATTCTTGGATTCTGGTCCTTCCTCTTCCTCTACAATTTTTCTTCTTCTTTTTTTTCTAGTTCATTTTTTCCTTTCTTCTGTCTTTTTTTTTCTCCCTACCTTTTTTCCACCAGCCTCTTCCTTCATTAATATCATTCTTTAAAGTATTAAAACCCACCTTAATACCTCCATCTCATCCACTTCCTCTCTCATAAACATGGAGGAGGAGTTACAGAATGTGGGAGGAATCCCACGTTATGTAATCAATTTTTTTTTGGGCTTAGAGTTTGGGCTTGGTTTGGTGGGTCTGTGTTGTAGGTTAGTTGGGCTTTTGGTCTAATGAATTTTGGTTTAATTAGGCTGCAGGCTATTTGGGCTCTGGTCTGATAGGTTTTGGTCTAGTGGTTTGGGTTTTTCATAAGTGGGTCAGAATCCAATTTTTTTGCTGAGCTGGGCTTACATATCATTTTCATCACTGGGCTTTTACCTCGTCGGCCGGGCCGAAACCATGTGTCCACAGTTTACCCCCCTGCTTTTCAAAAATTGAAATGAAAGCAATGTAATGAGATTTATGAAAAAGCATATGCAAACATTACAGTAATTCATGAAAAAGCATATAAAATATAAATAACTAATAAGGATTCCAATCTTCGAGGTAAAACAAAGAAAGTCTCGTATCTCATCTTTGGGGTACAACTCGAGAGGTGTAACTTTGTCACCGTCCAACCTTAGTGTTCGAACCAAGAGGCTTCTATCTGAGGTCGCCGTCCAACTTTGGTGTCTGAACCAAGAGGCTTCAATTTTGAGGTCGCCGTCCAACCTTGGTGTCCGAACCAAGAGACTTCAATTTTGAGGTCACCGTCCAACCTTGGTGTCCGAACCAAAAGGCTTCTATCTGAGGTCACCGTCCAACCTTAGTGTCAAAAACTAAGAGGCTTCTTCTGGGGTCACCGTCCTTTTGAGGTCGCCGTCCAACTTTGGTATCCGAACAAGAGGCTTCAATTTTGAAGTCGTCGTCCAACCTTGGTGTCCGAACCAAGAGGCTTTAATTTTGAGGTCACCATCCAACTTTGGTGTTCGAACCAAGAGGCTTCAATTTTGAGGTCGCCGTTCAACTTTGGTGTCCGAACCAAGAGGCTTCAATTTGAGGTTGTCGTCCAACCTTGGTGTCAAAAACCAAAAGGCTTCAAGAGAAGGAACACGCCTTATCACCACCACTGGTGTCAAGCAAAAATGAATGAAAATAAATGAGTTGAGCCATATAGCCACTTCGGGCGTCTGGCCAAAAAATGAGTGAATTGAGCCGTATAGCCACTTCGGACGTCAGGCGAGATCAAAAAACATGAGCCATATAGCCACTTCGGACATTTGGCAAAAACAGATGAAATGAGCTATATAGCCACTTCGGACATCAGGTGAAAATGAATAAAAAGAGTCGTATAGCCACTTCAGGCGTCAGGCAAAAAATATTATGAGACCAGTCGTATAGCCACTTCGGGCGTTAGGCAAAAAGTATTTTTTAAAACACAACTGGGCTGATACATGTATGACTGAAATACTTAAAAACTTATGAAAATAATTTTAATAAACATAACTTTGTGTGATGCATGTATGTATAAGATTCAAAAGTAAGTATTGCAAGACAAACGACTACTCAAATGTCTATTTCATTTAGAGATTATTTTGAAAAATTGGTTTCCTCTTCTATTATAGAATTCAAATTTGAGAATTGAGTCTATCACAGACTACCATTAAGATCAGTATTATTGGAAACAAAACATGAGACCCTCCATGATTAGAACATGATGATGACACAACAAATGCTTCTTGGCTTAATTGCGGTCTAAGAGTGCTTGCTTATTGCAGGACTGTCATGCTTATGCTTAATGAGAAAGAGACACTCCAGTTTCCCCCCAGTAAGATTCTGCTACCTTTAAAGTCCATTTGTTTGCCCCCCAGCTTGAGATTGCAACCATTTTTATTTTTATATTTTCTCTTTTACCTAGGCCGCTCTCTTTCTAAGAGTTTTGAAACCTAGCTGGGTCTTTTCATTTTTATTTTTTTATTTTCTCTATTTTGCCTAGATTGCTCTCTTTCTGAGAGTTTTAAATTTAGCTGGATGGTTGCAAAATTATACTGATAATTAACCCTTATCGGTTGGCCTAACTGCTTGTTGTCCATGCTGCTGTGATGTGTTTGCTACACACCGCTGACTTGATACTCATGTGACTGATTTTTTGATGTCTGTGTTGCTACTTTCTAATGTTTGTGTCACCATTTTGGCTGCTAATCATATTCATAAAAGTCTATGTCTGACACTTTGTGTACTAATATCACATCAATCATGCTCATTTTATATGATTACTCATTCGTTACAACTGTGCACACTACATTATGCTTGTTATTGACCAGCCTATTACAGATTTTCTGGTCAACTATTTTTCAGCTCACAAGGATTTCAGAAGATTGGTGAAGATAAGTGTTTGAGGGAAATTTTATTTTGGTTGTGGTGAAGATGAGAAATTTTCAATTGTTGCACAGAAATCGACTTTCTCAAATATGGGTGGCATTCAAGATCTTTCTTTTCCTTATTTCTCCTCATTCTTCTTCTTTTCTTTTCTTTTCTTTTCAATTTCTTTCTTCATGTTTTCTTTTTCATTTTCTTTTCCTTTTCTCTCTTCTTTTTCATAATTTTTTAATTTTTTTTAGAAGAGTCGATGCAAATGAGAGGCGAAAGATTTGATGCCCGAAGGAATATTGAAAGTCAATTCTGATATTTAGCCATTTTTATTCACTGGGTGTTTTTTTATCTCTCTCATTCAAACATAATATAAGGTGCACAATTATAACAAATTCACAATCACATAAATTAAGCAATTTGACATTTATTAACACAAAAAGATAGAAAAATTTACAGTAAAATATTATTCTGAGCCACAAGAGATAACAACGACAATAATCATTCACTAATATCCAGTTTCATGTCACCCTCAATTTGCACACTAAATTGGTACAATTTCCTAAAATTCCTAATGCCCATATTCTTCAGCTTATTAGTAATCGGTGGAATGCAGGCTTCTGCAGCTATAAGTAGTTGATCCGATTCCGTAGGTTTATACTTTATCTGGGCTAGTTTTCCTCTCCATCCAGTTAGGAAGTCGATGAATGGCTCATTAGACTCCTGCTTTGTATTTAGCAATTCTTGGAGAGAGACTTTAAATTGAGAATTTAGCCCACATTGCTTGACAAAGACTTAACAAAGCTCCTTCCAGCTCTGTTGAACATGTGCATCTAAGGTGTAGTACTACTGAACAACAACTCCCATTAGTGACAATAAAAATTACTTAATGATTTGTGCCTTGGTCAGTCCAGTGGGCTTCATGAATGTGATAAATTATCGGAGATATATGTGAGGATTATTTGTCCCATCATACTTCTTGATGTTTAGAAATTTGAACTTTGGGGGCAGTGGTTCATCTTCCTCCAGATCTAGATCGGGAAAATTATGGTTAGGCCCAAGCTTCTTCATCATAGCTTGCAGCTGATCCATCTATTTTCTCATATCTTTCTCCCATTCGGGTTCAGCTGAATTCTCTGCTACTTTCTATTTTCCTTTGAGTGGTTCACCGACTATAGTTCTGGTTTCAGAGTCCTCCTCTTCCATAAGCCTCTTTCTAAACATCTCAATAAATACCTCTCTGCACATTTATTGCACCTCATCCTGGAATTCCTTCAGAATTTATTGCCTAAGGGATTCTAGATCAAAATTGGAGAGTCCCGACATTCTGTACCCCTTATAGTGTGGTCTCAATTGACTAGTTAAATTATTGATATTAACTGATCAAATCTCTCTTGACTTACTTCCAAACAAATGAGACTTTCAACTGTAAAAATATGAATTTAAAAATGAAAATGAATAACATGTATGTATGAAATGTAAATAATTTTTTTAATTTTTTTTGCAAAGAGTTTACAAAACAAATACACAAATAACAAATACACATAAGTTTCAATAACGAAGCCTTCCAACCTTATTCCTTCCACACACGTGTTCAAGGTGAGTCTCTTACCCTAGAATTTTTTGTCTGGATTTTAATTATCAACAGAGGATAATAAAATCGACGTACATATATAAGCTCTCGAGACGTAACAAACAAGTAGATATCTCATTAATAAAACCAAAGTCTAATACAATGGGTCATGGTAGAAGGATAAAAGCCCAATCTAAAATGGATCATTATTATTAGACTTGGGCTTTATTAAGGAGACTACTATATGACATCAGAACATATGCATTTAGGAAAATTTTAAAGGTAGTTGCTAGGGCACTACATGAGCTGAGTCTCGGGTAAGGTTAAAGGCTCCCACAGTCTTTTATATACTTTCTTTCCATCTCCCCACTCAAGGGTCCGAACGACGTACTCAATTGTACTCCACTGTGAGTGACAATAGCTATATACTCTACCACCAAGTTTGAGTAAAACATAGGCAGTAGAGCAATAACTATTATCGGGTTATTGAAACTGCGTGCACAGTATGTGAGAATGATGTAGTGAATGCAAGAGAAATAACAGATAATTAAAAATAATAAAATATAAAACACTTGGAATCAGTGTCTCTACCCCCAGTAGAGTCGCCACTGTAGGCGGCGGGGTTCAGCGCGTGCCCAAATGTCCGGCGACCACGGCACTGTGCGGGCTCAGGGCCCACTAGGAATACAATTTGGACCTTTTGACAGGCTTCGATTGGAGAATGGAGTTGCCATCCGGGTGAAATCCGGGACACTTTTACAGCAACTGGATCCCGCGGAGAGAGCCCAGCAGCCGTCCTCAAATATTGGGTCCGAAAACTGGGAATATGCTTTGGAATGGCCCACCCGACCTTGCGATTGGCATCCGTTTGTGTTTTATGTCTTATTATTTTTAATTAATTTATTCCTTTATTTACATGCAAATGGGCCTCAATCAATTTTTAAATTTTAACTTTAGCCCAAATTATTGATTAGTCCATTTAAATGCAATTTTAGGCCTTGATCCATACATCCACACACTATTCCACAATTCACAATAAAACAACAAAAATAAAAATAATAAACCATACAAACATTATAAAAAACAAACACAAAGAAATGAGGGAGGAGAAAAAAGTTACAACCCATTTCATACAATAAAAAAAAAATATAAAATATAATTTAAAATGAATTAAAAATTCAAAAATAAATTTAATAGCCCGTGGGCTATTCAATATCTAGACCTACAACACAAATCATGAGTTAAGTTTCCCGAGTAATAATAACAATAATAATAAATAACCTACAAACAAAGATAATAAAAGTTAGTATAAAATAAAATAAAAATAATCAGATATCAAATTCTAATTTAATTAATTACAATAAAAATCAAATAAAAAATTAAGTAAAAATATTTACAATATTCAAGTAACCCAATTAAACAATTGTTTAATTAATTATATGCCTAATTAAATCAATCATCATTAATAATAAAATAAATATTACTCAACATAAATAAGCCAAAAATAAATAATTACCAAACAAAGAATAAATAAATAAATAGACAAATAAACAAATAAAGAAAAAAT
>CATIWO010138339.1:0-12995 GCA_949673435.1 Macaranga tanarius | reverse complement strand
ATTAAGAGATAATTATTGATAATTATCTTTATTATTATTATTATTATTATTATTATTATTATTATTATTATTATTATTATTATTATTATTATTAAGAATGAGTGATAATATGTTATTATTAGGAGGAAGACTTTAGAGGGGACAAATGAGGTAATTTGATTGGTCGATTTATTTTTAATGTGTATATTTTATATGTGTGGTGAGTTAGTAGAAGTTGTAGAGAATTTTTGAGAGGTAGCGAAGAAGAGAGGGTTTTGAGAGGCTTGGGAGATTTTGATAAATTTTCTACATATCTAAAAATTATTTTGGCGAGCTTTTGAAGATCTATAAGTATTTTGAGCATTAATTAGGTAAGCCATGCTTTTATATTTGGTTAATTGAGTTAGGTTTTTATGTTGAAAATTCGGATTCTATTTTCTGTGTGTATCAGCCTTGTTGTTTTGATCATATCTTGAGTTGTAGAGCTCTGATTTGAGCAAGGTTTGATGCTCTGGAAAATTCAGAGTGTCCTCTACAACTTTTATATTTTGAACTAGAGCTAATTTGTTGTGAAGGATGAGTGGTAGGGTTTGATATTTTCGTGCTCATGCTATCAGCCCTGTTTTGCCTGTTTTACCCAGATTTAATCAAAAATCCATAATTAATTGCACATATATTCAAATCAATTGATTCTAGTTGAAATTTGAATCAGACTCATATGTCTAGATTTAATAATATTTTCATAATTTTTAGACTTGTGTGTAAATTATTTGGACACTTTAAACCTAAAGTATGGGGTTGCACTTAGTTGCATTTTGTTAAGTTGAGTGCAAGTGTCATGGTTGCTACATGAATTGATGTATGAATTATGTGTAGGCTTTGATAAGGATATTAGAGACCTTATTCAATAGGGGGAGCTCTTATTTAAGAAGGAGTTGAAGGCTTGAGGTAAGTAATTATTAATTTAATACTTACATGTAGTGATTTTCAAGTAACTATAGTTATGTAACTATATTAATTTCTATATACCATTTAAGTGGCAAGATTGTTGAGCATGATATATATATAAATATATATGAATATCTTGTTGTAGGAAATCATGATATATATATATATATATATGAAAATGTTATTGTGAAAAATCATGATGAAAATATGTATATTTATATTGTTGATGAGAATATGAATTGGTTGATTGAGAATGTATTGTGATACATTGTGAATATTGTCACTTGTGAGGTGCAAGCTACTTGGTGTGGTATAATATATATGTATTGTTGTGAGAAAGGTGAATTGTGATTCATGATGAGAAAATGAAAGGAATATTAAATTGTGATGATATGATTGTACATATGCAATTTGATATGTTGAATTGTGAACGCCACTTGAGGTGGTATGGTTGAACATGAATTATTATGAAAATAATGAAAAATATGCATATGGTATGATATGAGGAATATGAGGAAAACGTGTGTGTGTGGAGATTGAGCTCCACGGCCTGAGACTGAGCTGGGCAGAGAGTTTTAGGTGTGGCCATTCATGTGATTATATATATATATATACTTATGAGATCTGAGACTGAGCTGGGTAGAGAGTCTCAGGAATGGCCACATATACATAAATGAAAATAAAAATATGAACAAGAAAAAGAAAAGAAAAGAAAAAGTGAGTTTTATGTGAAACGTGTGTGACGTGTGTTGAGATTTTCGACCAGATACTAACTTGCATAAACATATATTGTTACACCATATGTGCATACATGTTGAGCACCATATTTGCACATATATGGAATATAAGAATGATATTGTGAATTGAATGTGAGAATTACAGTTGTAAAAAATGAATGTGATGATTATGGTGGGGTGTAGATATTGAGTATATACATTCATAAATATTTATGTTAGTAATTGTTAGATTGATATTGATGTTATGAGTTTTTTGAATATGTTGTGGATTGTTGTATGATTATACATACCCATTCATATGTGTATAATTTTATCAGGGGTGTGATCTTAATGATATGTGTGTGGAGAATTAAATTTTATGTTGAAACACGGTTAGAGATATGGGTATGTCTCAAATCGTGTAGCTGAAACACGGGCATGTGGTTGACTGTGTGTAAAGACACGGGTTGAGATATGGGCATGTCCCAAGCCATATGTGAGTACACGGTTTGTTTTGGATTAAGATATGGTCGCGTATAAATGCAACAATTGAATTCGAGAGCTATACGGTCTAGTACACATGCGTGTACATGGCCGTGTATGACATTATAATTTGTACATTTTGGATCGAGAGACACACAGGCGTGTTTGTAGCTATGTGTATGAATGTGTTTTGGGACCGAGAAGTACACGGGTTAAGACACGGGCGTATCTCAGACCGTGTAGACCAAAGTTCACTTGTTTTTAATTTTCTATTGGATTAATTAGTTCTTAAGAAGAACTATATATATGTTTATATTAATAATTGCTTATTGAGTCGCAATCTCATCCCTTTGAAAATTGTGATTTTCAGGCTTCGATTGATTAGAAAGCTTGAAGTATATTTCTTTGTAAGCTCAGATGGGTCAAAGGCAGGCTTGGTGTCGACATCTCTATCCTCATCATCATAGTATTTGGGCATTTTGTAATCAAGTTTAATTGTATATATATATATTAACATTATATAATACTTGTATAAAGTATTTTCAATGTATCGATAAGAGTTTTTTTTATGTATACCTATCTTTAATTGAGAAAATTTTTCATATGTCACGTGTTGGCTATAATGTATAGACACTTGTATGTGGTACCTAGAGGGTGCTATGGGTAATGCCTCTGAGCACAAAGGTGATACCTCTGTTGATTGAGGAGGCGACGCCTCATTGCTTTTTCAGGCGGCGCCTCTAAAATTTAAATTTAAGGGCGGCATCTCTGTAAGCCATTAGGGCAGTGCCTCAGCTATTTAAACTTACATGGGTGGCACCTCAGTAGGTATAGGGGCGATGCCTCTACCTATTTTGGAGGCAACCGTATTTTTAAAAGTGAATATGATGAGAACTGTTTCACTTGATGAACTACAGACTGTTTCTGAGAAACCCTACTTGATTGAGAATGTAATATACTAGTAGGATGTGTTACTGATGTGTGTGAAAATAATTTAATAATTAAAGGGTTACAGTAAGACCATGCTCGGGGTATGATAGGATTCAATAAGATGTAAAACTGTGTGAGGGACACAACGACTCATGTTATTTTTTGTATCCGGGATACAGTGATATGACATTTATGAAAGCCTTTGGGGCTACTTTGAGTGGTTTACGATAATGGTATGCATACCTGGCTCGAACCTTCAATGTGCTGATTGGTACCTACCACATGGATAACAACCTGATTATATATTGTTTAAATGAAGCAATTGTGATTTGATATATATATATAGTTGGAACATCTATGGCTTGACTATTTGATATATAGTTAAATTCAACCAACTTTATTCTATTTTATTTAACTGCTTAAATTGATTGGTTTAAAATTTCCTTTATTGTTATTTTGAGATGTTTATTTATTTAGCTACTGGGAGTGTGGTGTCTAGTCTACTCACTAAATGTTTCATATGAAAATACCCACCACTCTCTTTTGTAAAATTTATTTTATTTTCAGCCTAGCTACCTTGTACATATATGTATAGTGTATAGATGGTCATCCTCTAGGTAGCTCAGACCCTAGACGTCCACGACGACGAGATTGAGATCCTGTATTGCATACGACATGACCCTAATGCCGAGTTATCTTTCTGGATATCGATATATCCCATAGAAATTGAGTACCGATCTCACACAGTAAGGAATAATTTCTCAGATGGATGCCTGACGGTCATCTTTGTCGCCTACGAGACCTAATAAGGAGTCCGAGTCTCACTAACTTGGGTATAGTCATCATCTGATGTTGCTGACCACCTACTTTTTGCCAGTTGTGGGATGAGAGATAGGATTGTAGCTGCCGTTTTTTAGTGTACATGAGGGTGGCTTGTGCTAGGGTAGTTTGGCTACTGCCTCTTAGGGATGATAAGGCTTTTGAACTTTTAGTGTAATATATTTGTATATTTTGATAGTCCCTTTCCCGTAGTCTTCCCCAACTGTAGAACACTAGTTGTGTGTGTATATACATATATATATGTACATTATTGTATCCTTTTTGATGAGTCATGTTTTCTTGCCATCTAATAATGCCGTTGGATGGTGTTTTAAATAAAATATTGTATTCATGAATTGATTAAATGATTGGTGTAATTCCTATTAACCTTGTGTTATAAATAAGATTATCAAGATAGGTTTAAGTATTTCTAATTTAGAAGTGGTACTTTTCCACGTTGTTACTCCGTGCTGGGTAGTCCAGGTTGTACGTCTGTTTGATGTGGGTACCGGTGGGGAGGGGTGTCATAGTTTTTGGTATTTGAGCCTAGGTTTTGAAAGTTTAGATTATAAAGCTAAGACCGTTGCTGATTTTGGAAACTTAGGCTATGAAACTTGGATTAGGCAGATGTGCTAAATGAATGATATTGATTGGTGATGTGAAATGTGATGATTTAAGAGTACTAAATGAATTAATCTTGAATTGCAGGAGATTAAGTGATCGCAAGAACTAGGGGAGGTGGTTTAGGTGCGCAAGGTAGACTTAGAGGTAGACCAAGAGGCCGAGGTGCTCAGGTGGGTCGAATAGATATAGTGGAAATAGTAGAATATGCAAATAGAAGCAAAAATGTACCTCAAGATAGATCTCCATCAGAAAGCTCAGTTAGTAACGAAAGGAGTGATAAGCACGAACATGGTACTGAGAGTGAGCAGGGCAGTTCAATGCTAAACGTGATGGTGTTGAATTTTAACGTACCGAGGAGAGCATGTAATGGACAGCCACCACAACCAGTGCGTGGAAATAAAGCTAACCTAGTACCACCAATGATGTATATGGATGTTGTGGAATTAGCACACACTATGGCCATGACATTGGCAGAAAGAGAGAAGGAAAAGAATAAAAGTCCCGGAGACATGATTGAACATGCAAAGAAGTGTGGAGCGTATGATTTCTATGGTACGCTGGATCCAGGTCAAGCTGATAAATGGATAAAGATGGTGGAGAAGGCTTTTACGACCTTGCAGCTTAGCAATGAGGAGAAGATAAGTAACATTTATAGTTTGATGTTCGACAAAGCCGATGATTGGCTAACTCGGATTCGAAATCTCTACGGAGAAGCTTTGAATTGACATGTATTCTAAGAGGAGTTCTGTAGAGAATACTTGACTAAAACCTATCGGAAGGAGAAGTTGGCTGCGTTCATCAATCTGGTACAAGGGTCGATAATGGTCAGAGAGTACATTGACAAATTTGAGGATTTATACAAATACACCAAGGATATCTACCCTACAGAAGAAAGGAAGAGTGAGAAGTTTTGAGAGGGTTTGCATATATCCTTGAGAGGGAAATTGAACCTATATGTTGGGACTATATTTTGAGGCTAGGTTGAGAAAGCAATGGAGCAAAAGAAGATGGATAAAGAATTTAAAGCTTCAGCCCAAGTTAGATGAAATCAACAACTCGAATCTTCTCGACAAGCTTGAAGGAGAAATAAGGAATGATGACCAAGATTTTCCCCATATTCGAGGGGTAATGCGAGAACAGGAGGTGGAAACAGACCGCAGGGGAGTTAAGAGTCGATAAGATAGCCGACAATATAGTTGGGATAGATGGGTGCTGGGTACGGCACACAAGGAAGAAATTCGTTACCTTGGTGTAACATATGCAGGAAAAATCATACGAGAAGATGCAGTCAATTAGAGGTTAGATGTTTCCCATATAATGAGATCAAACATTACGCCAGAAAGTGTACCAAGGCACCACCAGGAGAACCCTCAGCACAAGCGTCATATACTCCACGTAGTGAGCATGGTGAAAGGTTAACTAGAGTAGGAAGACCTGCGAATACTACCAGAGAAGGAATGGAAGCAACGGAATTTTATGGAAATTAACCAGGAGAGCCGAGTGTTATAGCTAGTGGTATGCAGTAGGCGAGGATCTATGTTGTCATAAAAAAGGAGGCAAAAAAGTCTCCAAATATGATAGCAGACAAGACTCACATCAACGGTAAGTTAGCACACATACTTATTGACCCCGGTGCTACCTTTTCTTTCATATCGTCAACTTTTGTGATGCATGATAGACTTAAAATGAATGATTTGAACAAACCTATGATTATGAGCATGCCTATGGGTATGAGCGTAGTATGTAAGAATGTATATAGAAATGTTTTGGTGGAAATTGATAGGGGTAAATTGAAATGGGATTTCATACCTCTGCATCTTGATGAGTTTGATGCTATACTCGGGATGGATGGATTGAGCCATTACCGAGCTAATGTGAATTACTTTACTAAGCAAGTAGAGTTAGAAGAGGAAGGTGGAATGAAGATAATATTTACCGGAGAAGAAAGGAAAACTCCTATCAAGATTATTTTGATGATGAAAATCAAAAAATATCTTAGAAAGGGATATGAAGCTTATCTAGCTTCTATAGCAGAAGAAAGGTGCGAAATTGAAAGAGCTACCAGTGATAAACGAGTTTGAGGACGTATTTCCTGAAGATTTGCTAGGATTACAACCAGAGAGAGAGATTGAGTTTGAAATCAAACTCTTACCTGGAACAGCTCCTATATTGCAAATGCCATATAGGATGGCTCCAGCAAGGTTGAAGGAACTAAAGGCATAATTATAAAACCTACTGGATAAGGAATTTATCCGACTGAGTTTTTCACCTTGGGGCACACCCGTATTGTTCATTAAGAAAAAGGATGGATCTCTTCGACTATGTATAGATTATAGACAACTAGATAAGGTCACCATCCGAAATAAATATCCTCTACCTAGGATAGAAGATTTATTTGATTAACTACAAGGAGCGAAGGTGGTTTTAAAAATTGATTTATGCTCTAGTTATCACTAGCTGAGGATCAAAGAATCCGGTGTTAAAGACTACCTCTAGAATGAGATATGAACACTACAAGTTCTTGGTGATGCCGTTCGAACTCATGAATGCACCAGCAGCGTTTATAAACTTGATGAATCGCATGTTTAAACTATATTTAGACAAGTTCGTGTTCGTGTTCATTGACGACATATTGGTATACTCAAAGTCAGGAGAAGAGCACGAGAAATATCTAAAGATGATATTGGAAATATTGAGGACTAAACAACTATATGCGAAATTCAGTTAGTGTGAATTTTAGTTAGATAAGGTTATATTTCTTGGACACATAATATTGGCTAAAGGAGTGTACGTGGACCCTAGTAAGATCGTAACGATTGTTAATTGGGAGTCACTGAGAAATATAATAAAAATATAAAGCTTCCTAGGTTTGGTGGGATACTATCAAAGATTTGTGTAGAATTCTTAATTATTACATCACCATTGATAAAATTATTGAGAAAGAATGTAAAGTTTGAGTGGGATTCGAACTGCCAACAAAGTTTTGAAATCTTAAAGGAGAAGTTAGTCACTGCACCAATATTAACGTTATTAGTTGAAGAAGGTCATTATATAGTGTATAGTGATGCTTCGAAGCAAGGATTTGGTTGCATATTGATGCAGAATGGAAGGGTTGTGGCATATACATCAAGGCAACTAAGGCCGTATGAGCAGAACTATCCCACACATGATCTAGAATTGGCAGCAGTAGTATTCAAGTTAAAGATATGAAGACACTGCCTGTATAGAGTCACTTGTTAGATATTCACGGACCATAAGAGTCTGAAATATGTCTTAACTCAAAAAGAGTTAAACTTGAGACAGAGACATTAAGTGGAGTTACTGAAGTATTATGACTGCACGATCGAATAATACCCAAAAAAATCTAATGTGGTTGTGGATGTGCTGAGCCAGAAATTGAGCGGCAATTTATGCCATATCTAAACAATAACAATGCCATTATTAATTAAACTGAGGAGGCTGAATGTTGAACTCACAGTGAGTACCACCAGTGGAGTATTGGCTACTCTGAAGGTAAAGTCGATGCTGTTAGAAAAAATAGTAGCAATGCAACAGGTGGATGAGGAAATGAAAAGGCTGTGTGAGGATGCAAAAGGTGGAAAGGTGAAGGAATTGAAATGTATTGAAGAAGGGGTCTTAAAGTTTGGAAGTAGATTATGTGTACCAAATGTAGAAGAACTAAGGCGAGAAATAATAGAAGAAGCACATTATTCGGCGTATGCTATGCATCCAGGATGCACGAAGATGTATAGAATGCTGAAAGAAAATTATTAGTGGAAAGGGATGAAAGGTGATGTAGCGGAGTTCGTATCTAAGTATTTGACGTGTCAGCAGGTGAAGGCTGAACAAAAGCATCCCGTAGGATTACTGCAATTCTTGCTGATTCTTGAATGGAAGTGGGAGCATATCATAATGGATTTTATGGTAGGATTGCTAAGGACTTAGTAGGGACACGATGTCATTTGGGTGATCGTGGACTAATTAACGAAGTCAGTACACTTCTTGCCAGTTAGGACCAGCTATAATTTAAACAAGTTGGTGAAGCTTTTCATTAAAGAAATCGTAAGACTGCACGGAGCTCCAGTATCGATCGTATTGGATTGAGATCCAAGATTCACCTCAGAATTTTGGCTGAGTCTACAAGAAGCGTTGGGTACTAAACTGAAGTTTAGTACAACCTTCCATCCTTAAATGGATGGTCAATCTAACGTACTATCTAAATTTTAAAAGATATGCTCAGAGCAAATGCATTAGAATTCATAAGTAATTAGGATAAGTAAGTACCATTGATAGAATTTGCTTATAATAATAACTATAAGAGAAGCATATGTATGGCTCCATTCAAAGCACTGTATGGGAGGATGTGTAGAACCCCTATTTGTTGGGAGGAAGCTGGAGAGAGGAAATTATTAGGTCCAGAGTTGGT
Source organism: Macaranga tanarius (assembly GCA_949673435.1). Classification (NCBI taxonomy): domain Eukaryota; kingdom Viridiplantae; phylum Streptophyta; class Magnoliopsida; order Malpighiales; family Euphorbiaceae; genus Macaranga; species Macaranga tanarius. Next base: position 4,070 of record CATIWO010138339.1, on the reverse strand, counting down.
ACAGATAACTACAAAAAATCTTTGTATGATTCAATCCAACCTGAGAACAGCACAAGATAGGCACAAAAGCTATGCTAACCTAAAGTGAGCTGATATCGAGTATAATGTTGGCGAGAAGGTGTTCCTGAAAATATCCTCATGGAAAGGAGTACTGAGATTTGGCAAGCACGACAAGCTAAGCTCGAGATTTATTGGGCCATACGAGGTAACCAAATATGTTGGGCCAATAGCTTATCGGCTAGATTTACCCCTAAATTTATCTGAAATCCATGATGTTTTTCATATATCGATGCTGAGAAGGTATAGAAGTGACCTACGCACGTACTACTAGAATAACTAGTGGAGCTAAAGAAAATTTGAGCTACAAAGAAGAGTCGGTATCAATCATAGCCAACGATCAAAAGATACTGCACAATGAAGTTGTTCCACTAGTCAAGGTGCTATAGAAAAATCACCCCCATGAGGAGGCCACGTAGAAACGAGAAGAAGATATGAGACATCGATATCCGTAGTTATTTCTATAAGAAATAAGTTGAGTATATTAGCATTCTCAAATTTTGAGGATAAAATTTTCTAAGTGGGGGAGAATTACCGGGTCCGTGCCCGTATATTTAATATTATATTTGGATAGGACTAAATTGTATAGAAAATAAGTTTGATTGAAAGACATAATTGAAATGGATTAAGTTCGAGGAAGGAACTTACAACGTATGTAAGTGGATCCTCTTCTTCAAAACCCCATATTTATCTATTGTTGGTGATTTAATTTGGTTGGTGTTTAATTGATTTGAGTGGATTTGATTTCGTTCCGGTATTTGAAATTTTTTTAAAAATTTTGAATGTTGCTGAGAAGGCGACGCCTCTGTGCATAGAGACGGTGCCTCAACCCTTTGAAGCCCAAAAGGCAATGCCTCTATTGATTGAGGAGGCGATGCTTCATTACTTTTTCAGACGACACCTCTGAAATTTGAATTTAAGGTTGTGAGCCATTAGGGCGGCGCCTCAACTATTTAAACTTGCATGGGTGGTGCCTCAGTAGGTGTAAGGGTGATGCCTCTATTTATTTTAGAGGCAAACATATTTTTGAAAGATATGATGAGAACTGTTTCACTTAATGAACTACGGATTGTTTCTGAGAAACCCTACTTGATTGAGAATGCAATTTATTGGTGGGATGTATTACTGATGTGTGTGAAAATAATTTAACAATTAAAAGATTGCAGTAAGACTGTGCCCGGAGTACAACAGGATTCAATGAGATATAAGACTATGTCTGGGACAATGATTCATATTATTTCATACATCTGGGATACAATGATATGAAATTTATGAAAGTCTTTGGGGCTACTTTAAGTGGTTTACGATAATGGTATGCATACCTGGCTCGAACCTTCAACATGTTGATTGGTACCTACCACATTGATAGCAACCTTATTATATATTATTTAAATGAAACAATTGTAATTTGATATATATATATATATATATATATATATAGTTGGAACTTCTATGGCTTGACTCTTTGATATATGGTTATATTCAACTAACTTTATTATATTTTATTTAACTGCTTAAATTGATTGGTTTAAAATTTCTTTTATTGTTATTTTGAGATGTTTATCTATTTAGCTACCAGGAGTGTGATGTCTAGTCTACTCACTGAGTGTTTCATATGAAAATATTCACCACTCCCTTTTGTAAAATTTATTTTCTTTTTAGCCTAGCTGCCTTGTACATATCTGTATTATGTGTAGATGGCCATCCTCTAGGTAGCTTAGACCCTAGACGTCTACGGCGATGAGACTGAGTGTATTACATACGATATGACCCTGATTCCCAGTTATCTTTCTGGGTATCGATAGATCTCATAGTAGTTGAGTAACAATCTCACACGGTGAGGAATGATTTCTTAGATGGATGCCTGACGGTCATCTCTGTCACCTACGAGACCTAGTCGGGAGTCTGAGTCTCACTGACTTGGATATAGTCATCATCTGATGCTACTGACCACCTACCGTTTTGCCAGTTGTGGGATGAGACATAGGATTATAGATGCTATTTTTTAGTGTACATGAAGGCGACTTGTCCTAGGGTAGTTTGGCTACTGCCTCTTAGGATTGATAGGGCTTTTTGATCTTTTAGTGTAACATATATATATATACACATTATTTTATCTTTTTTGATGAGTCATGTTTTCTTGCCATCTAATGATTCCGTTGAATGGTGGTTTAAATAAAATATTGTATTCATGAATTGATTGAATGATTGGTGCAATTCTTATTAACCTTGTGTTGTAAATGAGATTATCAAGATAAGTTTAAGTATTTCTAATTTAGAAATGGTACCTTTCTATACTGTTACTCTGTGTTGAGCAGTCCGGGTTGTACGTCTGTTCGACGTGGGTATCGATAGGGTGAGGTGTCACAATGAATTTCTATTTTTATTTATTTCTTTTTTCCTACTTTTTCCCACTTTAATTTATAATATTTTTTATTTGGATTCTACATTTGAAGTTAAAATTGAAATTTTAATACATTTGATGAAATTGAGAGTTGGGTAATATAGGATAAATGGCCTAAACAAATTCATTAATTAAAAAGTAATTAAAAATTTAAATTTATAATTAAATAAAAATAAATTTACTTCTCTTTTAGTTAATTATTTTTAAACTAAATATCATCATCATCATGATTGTTATTATTGTTGTTGTTTTGTCTCTTAATTTTAAGATGGCAAATTATTTAAAAGAAATTTGCTATTGATCTAGTATATACACTTTGTTGCTAATTTTTATAAGTTATAATATTTAATTGTCATAAAAATTAAAATATTGAGTTATCAAATTGTACAAAGTTTATGCTATAAACATGGGTATATTTTAAGCTTTAAGGTATGAGTAAATTACTATCTTTTAAGTAGTTATTACTCCCATGATATATTTGTTTTGGATTTTATTGGTAAAACACTTTTAGGATATAATAAAATCTAAAAAATTTAAAAGAAAATAGAGGTAAAAAGTACCTAGCCGCTCATTGTTACTAAAATATAAACAAAGCAAAACATGATGAATTCGCATCTCAACATTTAAAATAAATCAATTTCTTAAACAAAAGAAAGAAATAACAAAGGAAAAACCCCTTTTAGTTCTTTCTAAAGTCTTCTCTCTCATGTTTATCTTCAAACTTCTACCTTGAATATCTTGATAAATGCTTTCCAACTCTGAAAAATGAAAAGAAAGATTAAAAAATGGTTTTATAAAGTGAATGATCATGATGAAATGAGTGAGTGGTTGCTCGCCTCTTTCTTACTGGCCACTATAGAAGTTCAAACCTAGAATGTTCTTTCTTTCTTTAAGAAATAATGCCTTATATATCCCTGCCACTTGTCTTTGATTATCTTAATTCAAATGATCTGAAAAAGTTGATGTTCACATTTATGTCATATAACCGTGTAGGCCTTTAGCACATAGCCATTCTAGATTCTTAAAGTTGGTTACTGAGATGCATGCTTTCAGGTATAGTTGTACAAGCCTAACATATGGACGTGCATTGACTTCTTTTCTTCTAAAATGACTAGCTTTATGCACAATAGTGTAATGATAATGCACAATCATGCAATCTTCTTAGCTTTCTTTTTGAACTCAAACAAGTTAGGCACAATCATGCAAAATAAAACTTTGATTTCTTCTTCATTAAGTACTTCAATGCTCTCTAAATAATAGTTTAGCATCTCATGAAGCTTACACATCCTTATTTAGCTACTTCCACATATTTTAACCTATGATATTAAAGAAGGGATTGTGAGAAGTGATATAAAAACAACTAACTAAACCTAAAAAAGGTAAAAGAATGATCATTTATTAAATTTTCAAAATAAGCAAAAATTTATTCTCTAAATGCTAAAAGCAAAATATATCTCACTTTAATTTGTAAAACTTTAAAGGAATAGCGCTTAAAATATATACATTTTATATGCTTATTAAAATGTATGATGTGAATGATGTATGAAGGCCTATTCGCTAAAATTGTCAAGCCAATATTAAAATTTAAAAAGAAAGTTTCAAAGTCATT
>CATIWO010138325.1:0-14283 GCA_949673435.1 Macaranga tanarius | reverse complement strand
CTCTTTCATTCTTCTACACATTCTTGTTTGGTGAAGATTCTAGCAAGCACTTTGGGTCATCAAAGGAGAGGCTTGTGGATAGAACAACATCACACAAGGAGATCTTCCAAGCCATAGCCGTGTGGACAAGCTAGAGGCTTTACACTTGGGGAGCTCAAGCGTGTGGATTGCCATTGACCAAAGCATTTCAAGCGTGCTACCAACTTAAGGAGAATGTAAGTGTTACTATATCTCTTAGTTGGTAAGAACTCTTTCTATATTCTGTTTTGGTTGGCATGTTAACTATGTGTTATCTATTATGTATGTTTAGCTATGTAAGAGTGCATGTGATATGATCTATGGGCATGGAAAGGTATTGTGTTGATGCAAATGTTGCATGCAATGAAAAAATTTTAAATTCCGCACTTTCATTGTTTATCTACATGTACTTTCCTTCATTATGTTATCCGATCCTCAGTGCATTTTATTGATGTCAAAATTATTATTCCTCAATTGGGTAATGGGCGCTTCACATGTTATTATGGCTGCCTGCAGAGAAATCGGAGGCATGAGTCTTGGAATACTATCAGAGAGCTTGCTAATTTCTCGGCTATGCCTTGGGTAATCATGGGAGATTTTAATGATATCCTTTTTCAATATGAGAAAAGAGGTAAAATCCCGCAACCAAATTGGCTCCTTCGGGGTTTCTAGTTAACAATCGAAGATAGTGGCTTAGTTGATCTGTGACTTGTTGGATATCAATTTATATGGGAGAGAGGTTGGGGATCTGTAAATTGGATTGAGAAAAAACTGGATAGGGGCTTTGCATATTCTAACTGGATGTCTTTGTTCTATGATGCGAAAGTTTTTTCTCTTGATTTTACAACTTCTAACCATCTTCCTTTATTTCTTAATCTGTGTAAAAGAGTGTTTGTGCAGTGGGTCAGGCGGTTCAGGTTTGAAAATAATTGGCTGAAAGAGAAGGGCCTTAAAGATGTTGTTACAGATTGTTGGGATGATAATTCTATTTTATCTATACAGCAAAAGATTAAAGCTTGTAGTTATGCTTTACAGAGTTGGGGTTCTCATCTGACAAAGGATTTCAAAGGCAGATTGAAAAGACTTCGTCAAAGAATTAAGCAGTTGAGGGGTCGTCATGATATTTTGGGTTTAGGGAAATTTCAGAAAGCCTTTTTAGAGTATAATGCGACTCTCAATCGGGAGGAAGCTTTTTGGAAGCAAAGAGCTAAGCAACATTGGCTCAAAGCTGAAGATTCAAATTCTCGCTATTTTCATAATTTTGCTTATTCTCGCAAGAAATAAAATAGAGTTAATCATCTTAAAGACTAGAATGGCATTTGGCAAACTGATCTTGAAGCTATTGGAATTTTGATGGTGAACTATTTTAATGATCTTTTCACTTCTAAGGGGAGTTCGGATGGTGATATCATGGATTCTCTTTCTTGTAAAATTTCAGTAGAATAGAATGAATCTCTTATGGCTCCTCTTTCTATAGAGGAAATCAATTCTGCTCTATTTAAAATGCACCCAAACAAGTCACCAGGCAAAGATGGCATGAATCCAGCCTTTTTCCAGCATTGTTGGGATACTATTAAAATAGATGTTATTAATTTTTGTAATTAATTTTTCCAAACTAGTTGTTTTCCTGCAGGAATTAATGATACTTTACTTATTCTTATCTCAAAGAAGAAGCTGCCTAAATCTATGACGGATCTGAGACCAATCGCACTATGTAATATTCTTTACAAAATCATGGCGAAAGTTCTTGCAAATTGTATGAAGCCTTTGCTTTTGAGTCTAATTGATGATTCTAAAAGTGCATTCATCCCGGGGAGGTCTATTACTGATAATATCATGGTTGCTTTTGAGGTGTCTTACTTTATAAAAAGAAGAAGTCAAGGCAGTGAGGGGTATGCTGCTCTGAAGATTGATATGAGAAAAGCGTACGATCGGATTGAGTGGTCTTATCTACAAAGAGTTATGCATAAATTGGGTTTCTGTTCAAAATGGGTTGATAGAATTCTAGTTTGTGTCTCTACAATGAAATATTATATCCTCTATGAAGGTGGAGAATTAGGTCCCATTATCCCTCAGAGAGGTATTTGGTAAAGTGACCCTTTATCACCGTACCTCTTTATTCTTTGTGCTGAGGGGTTGAGTGTTCTTATTCGAAAGAATGAGGATTTAGGCCTCATTCATGGTTGTAAAGTAGCGCGTAATGCTCCCGCAGTGTCACACTTATTTTTTAAGAATGATTATTTTTTATTTTTTTGTGCTAATCTATCAGAATTGGGAGTTGTTCAGGATGTTCTACAATCCTATGAGGTTGCTTCTAGGTAGACAATAAATTTAGATAAGTCTGTTATTATGTTTAGTCATGCCATAGCTTTATTTGCAAAGGATGGCATTTGCGCTTCTTTACAAGTTTGTAGCACTGAAAATCAAGGGAAGTATTTGGGGTTACCTTATTTGGTGGGTAGAAGTAAAAAGGAAGCTTTTCAATTCATAAAAGAGAAAGTTTTGAATTGTCTGAATAACTGGAACTTAAAGTTTCTTTCCAGAGCGGGTAAAGAAATCCTTTTGAAGACTGTAGCCCAAGCAGTTCCCATTTATACCATGAATGTTTTTCTTCTTCCTCTTGATCTTTATGAGGAACTAGAATGGATGATGAATTCTTTCTGGTGAATTCGAGAGGTAATAATGGTAAGGGCATAAAATGTATGAGATGGGAGCGTCTTTGCGCTAGCAAGAAGAAATAGGGGATAGGTTTTAAAAAATTACGGGATTTCAATACTGCTATGTTGAGTAAATGAGCCTGGCGGTTGCTTACATATCTAATAACATATTCTAAAAGCTAAGTACTATCCAAACTGTGATTTCTTAAAAGCTAAGCTTGGGAATAATCCTAGTTTTACTTGGCGTAGGTTATGGTCTGTTCAGGGTATAGTTCGGCAGAACAGTTGGATTTGTGTTGGAGATGGCAGCCAAATCAGGATTTGGGAGGACCCCTAGCTGCCGGATAATGACAATGGCATGGTCTCATCAGAACTTATTAGAAATTTGAAAGATGCTAAAGTAATTTGTCTTATGTGTGTTGGGGAACATCGTTGGGATTATGATCTTATTTGGGATATTTTCAATGATAGGGACTCTGAATTAATTCTAAGAATTCCACTTAGCAATAGGAGAATCAATGACAAGTGGAATTGGAAGGCAGAAACAAAAAGCACTTTTTTCTGTGAAAAGTTGCTATAAAGTTACACATTATGAAGTGGAAAGCTCTATCTCTGCAATTTGGAATCAGCTTTAGAGGCTAAAAGTTCCGCCAAAAGTGAAGAACTTCCTTTGGCAAGCTTGCAATAACTGTCTACCTACGTCAGATCAGCTTCATCGAAGGCAAGTTATGATTAATCCTATCTGTGTAGTTTGTGGGAGATTTGCAAAGTCTCTTGTTCATGCCTTAGTGGAATATGATTTAGCAAAACAATGTTGGGCGGTGTTGAATCTGAGACAAGTGAGTATAGCTCCAGGAGAATTCCATGTTTGGTTATTCACTCAATTTCAGTTTACTAGTGAGGATGACAGAAATCTGATAGCCATGATCTGTTGGGGCCTTTGGAACAACATGAATGATATTGTATGGAATTCCAGGTATGCATCTAGTACTCAATTGTTGAATTCGGCGGGTGCTTTATTAGGCTAATGGCAATTAGCACAATCTATACGTACTTCAAATCCTGGACTGAAAATGAATGATACAGGGGGAGATGTTGTCTGGTCCTTACCGGAACTAAATATTCTCAAAGTAAATGTAGATGGAGCTACTTTTAGTCAATCAGGTAAATCGGGTATTGGTTGTGTTGTGCGAAATCACCTGGGAAACTTTATTACTGCTTTCTCTGTTATGAAGATGGGCGTTTAATCAGCTCATGAAATTGAAGCTCTGGGGGTTCATGAGGCATTGAGTTGGATTCGCAGCAAAAGATGGGATAATGTTGTATTGGAGATGGATGCTCTTTCAGGTATTTAATGCTTTACAGGGTACTAATTTTAGCTCTAGTGTTAGTATTATAATTGGCGACTGTAATCATCTTACTAATCAATTTGTAAGATTGAAGTTTAGATGGGTTAGGCGATCTGCGAATAAAGCGGCTCATGTGCTTGCTAGTGCTGGTTGTTCTTGGTCTGATAGCAGGGAGTGGAATTATATGCCTCCTTTTCTTTATGATGTAATTGCTGCTGATTCTTGTTTAATCTAATTTTACTTCCTTCAAAAAAAAAAAATTTGTTGGACAAGTTGGAGAGCTTTAAGTGACGAAATGAATATTGGGTAATATAATAAGATTTAGTATAAAACTTACGTACCGTGATTGAAAATAGCCGTGGTGGGGTGATTTTGCTGATAATATATCTCTTTATTTTTTTAGTACAAATATAGATATTTTCTTTTTATTTAAATTTGTTAGATTTATGTCCAACAAATTTAAATAAAAAGAAAATGTCTATATATGTACTAAATGTGAGAAAAAAAATTTATATTTGTTAAAAAAATTAAATATGAGAAAAAAAATGTCTATATCTGTACTAAATATGAGAAAATGATTGATTGGCTCTAGACCCTGGTATATTTGTTAAAAAAAAATTAAATATGAGAAAAAAAAAAGTTCATAGTTGGGCTGTCTGATGGAATCACGCAAACCTGTGGGCCGAAAAATGATCACCTCGGGGAACTAGCCATATAAATATTTAACTGCAGCTCCAACATATCAAGAAGCTATTTGTTCATGGGCGAGCCCAACTGTAGTTGTACATAACAGGACCAGGAAAGGTAAAAAATTGTGGAAAGAGAACAATAGAGAGCAACTGTTTTTATCTACAGTTCTTATAAATTTAGTTCAATTTGGACAAAATTATAATGATGGTAAAAAATTTTTTAAAAATTATTTAATATGACTACATTCAATAATTTATTTTTTTAAATACAACAAATGTCATCACAACTGATCTTAAATCATTCATGATTCAAATCAAAATCCAATTATACTAATAGTTGTTATATTCAACTAACTCGATTCAAATTAATCGAAGTCCTTATAGTTACTGATACCATAAATAATTTTAAAAAATAAAGATCATAAAATTAAAATAGATTCAAAATCTATTTCTTTTGGAATATATTTTATTTAATCATTAAATGAGTGATGTGTTATATTTATACAATTAATTTACAGCAAACATCTCAGATACTTAATTATATAAAATAATATACATCACTTACTTTATGATAGGACATATACAACTAATTTATTTAGAGCAAATGCGATTTTTCCTTCACGAAATAAAATTTTAAAAATTAATTTGGAAAATTTTTCAACTTAGGGCAATTCATTATCTAAAAGTGCTGTCCAGCATTTAGTGCACTAATAGTAAGCTGAATAATTTTTGCAAATTATGTGTGCAAAGCCTAGAAGCTTTTAGACCATATATATATATATCTGTCATCTCTAGTTAAATTGAATTAAAAATCTAAATTTCAAGAACAATTAATTGTCAAATAATTAAGCTTAATATACAAAATTTGAGAACAGCATGAGACATTTTCTTGGAAAATGAAAATATTTTTCCAGAAAACAAAGACAGTGACAAAACAATTTTGCCTCTCCACATATCTTTTTTTTTTTTTTTTCAAATTTTGTCTCATCATCATCATCACATTATTCACATCCTCTTTAAAGATGGGTCACTCTCGCCTGCATTGTACCATTCTTTATAAGAGCATATCTTTCTCTGTCTTTTTTAGTCTTCTGGTTATATATATATATATATATAAGCATACTCCAAAGATGACGGTAGAGACAAGAACTATAACTATATAGGTAGCAGCTAGTGATCTATAAAGACATTAACAACTGTTTCTGATCCTCAACTCCCTCTGTATTTAATTTAATTATGTGTTCATCTACGTACAATACTGGTAAGTTGCTATTTACGCCTCGCTATAACAATAGACAGATATTATGCTAGCTAGCTGGCTACGTACTACGCCACACTGCGAGTACTATTTCTTGTTTTGAGCTCCATGTTGTTATTTTATGTGAACAAAAGAAAAAAAAAAAAAAAAACAAATGAATTGTGTAAACCAGTGTGTTATTTTGTGCTGTTGCATGACTAGTATCGGATATATATCATAACTTTTTTTTTTATATATACTTCATGAAAGACCTAATGGATAAAAGGATAATGATTTACACTACAATTTTTTTAAAATCATCAAATGACTCTCCCATTTTACAGGAGTTATATAATTATCGGGATCAATTTTATAAAAACATGCAGTGTAACGGTATTATTCACCATCGCACTGCACGTTATATAACATTACCGTAAATAAAAACATACATTTGTACTGGTGAGAAACATAAATTTTTTTAATATATTTTTGAGTTCAAATCTTATGTACGTAAGAAAATATATATTAAAAAAAGTTTTGCCCCTCTAAAGGATTTATCCAACTTATACTATATATAATAAATATAAAAAATAACTTGTACTTTTGTTTTATATTGCATCCAACCATTAGATAAGTAATGGTTATGTTCAGTGTTTATGAGCAATTTATGTGATAAGTATTTTAGAAAGTTATATTTTTAATTATATTTTTTGCTTTATTAATTTAATGGTAAGCTTTAATTGTCATATTGTCAAAAGTAAAAAAAAATTAAAATTTGTATTCAAATTTTGTTCTAGATTAAATTTTCCAAAATCAGTTAATAAAATATGAGTAAAAATTAGTTTTATATCCAATGTAATATGAATACATAAGATGGTTGCATAAAAAAATAGAAAGTTTTCACATTGTATTCTATTTTATTGTTAGACAAACAATATATAATATGATGAGTAATTTATATTTAAATCACGTAAAATATTAAATATTTTTAAGGATTATAACTAACTAATAAGTATCAGAGATTTAACAACTAAGTATAAAACAACTGAGTGTAAACAAACAAACAAAAAAATGCTATATGTTGGTATGATATTAGGGACTAATCAAACTCACTGTCCCCGTGAGGACATGACCTAATGGTTAAACCTCCCTGCATCCTCTCCCCTAACTCCACATGTCCAATGTTAAAACAAAAAAACAAAAAACGAACCTACCACATTTCATGGAACTGATGATCCATTAAATCAGGTAAAATTCGATGAGTTTCACCAGTGTGCACTGTAGTATTCACCCTCGCATTCAACCATATAATTTATTAGCTATATGCATATAGTACCCTTTGGCTATATATATAGTAGGGGGTACCCTATACACTGTACTAAAATAATATTGAGTCTTGATGAGATGAGAAGCATTTAAACCTTAGTGTCATGTAGATTAAGGACCACTCCTTTCTCTTGTCCTATATATATACTTACGGTCAAATACCTAGTTTTTTTATTATATATTTTGATTCATATGAAAGTAACCCGTGAGAGAGAGTATGTGCAAATGAAATTCATATGAATACAGATTCATATTCATTCACCTAATAATGAAATTTGTAAATCTCTAATAATTAGAAATTTGACAGATTTAGTCATTAGAATTGTAAATTTGTAATGTTAATTTTAATTATCCAATCAAATGGTGTTAAAATCTCTATATTAAAAGCATTAATGTGAACCAACAGCCGTTGAAATCAGCTGTTAGGGGTTGTTTTCGCTTAAACTAAGGTCTCGAGATCGAGTTTTAGTAAACGCAGTAACGTTAAATATATGTTGAGAGACCTTTACCGTCCTTGTAGTTTTACCCGGGTCGAATTGAATTAGTGAAAGTCTAATGAAATTAAATTAGATAAAATTTAATTTCATATATCAACACATATGTATAATTTAAATTTTCACATTTTGAAATGTTTTAAGAGAAAATAATTATTAATTCACTTTTTAATTGGAAAAACTATACAAACATTAATAATTAAAATATAAAATTAATGAAAAATTTTTACTTACAATCATTACTCCATGCAGTAACTATATGACATATATTGTACATATTTTACATTTGACTAATAAAAATAATATATAAATTATATATTATAAATTTAATTATTAGATGTGATACATTTAGTTTATGTAAAATTAAAATCCCTCAAAGTAATAAATTAATTAAGTGGTTTAACAGCCATTTTTTAAAGAAATCATAAAATGTAAAATTTAAACTTTATTATCATTAATTCATAAAGTTAACTAATTAATTTTTTTCCGATTTAAAAATATAATAAATAGCATATAATTTGAATCATGTCATCATTTATTTCTTAAACTATTTTTTACATGATTTAAAAAAGAACTACTTCTTATAGTTTATTATACGCATATCGTTTGATCTTCTATTAATTAAAAAAAAACAAAACAAAACAAAACACAAACATACACAAATCTTCCTCTTTCGTTTCATGCAGAAATTGAATATGGTTACAAGCTTTCAAGTTTCAATCCGTGAAATATCATAAGCATCATATTATATGTATATTATATGGTACATGCATGGGTACAACTTACAAGCCTAGCTGTGAAGATATATATCTGAGAAAGATGGAGTACCAAAACTTGCGGTAACTAATTGCAGTAGCAGAACGGCCCCCATCTACATCAACTTAATTAAATAGACACATGTGCATGTGAGTTACACAGAAGTATGCAGTCACAATCTCAGTTTCTAGCGTTCTGTAAATAACGAGAGAAAGGCAACAACAACAACAAAAAAAAAAAGGTGTGCCCCTCTCTGCACTTTCTGTGTTCAAAATCTTATTAATTGAGATACTATAATCATTACAGCATCAAATAATTCTAGTAATGTCGTAGTCACGATCGCAAGAAAATGTTTTTTGTGATATAATGATTGTCATCTTAAGAGCAAAATTTAGAGTCTAGCTAGGGTCATATAGAGTACATTTTTGGCTTTGTCTAGTCATTTAAACAGTGAGAGCACGTATACATATATTATATATATAATCGTTTGCTGTAATTATAGCAATCTGAATTTGTGTGCTGGTTATATCGTACACTCCCTCTTTATGGCAAGCTATTTTTTTTTTTTTTTAAATATGATTGATATAGAAAGGGTATTTAAAATTTACCATTTTATTATTTTACATATTAGCACTTGATTATTTTATTTTCGAATAATTTGGTTAGAGATGTAAATGAATTTCACATCTAAAAAGTCAAGTGGTACATAAGTGGTGGTGTAGATTGAATGGTAATATAAGCTAATTGATTTTCTATTAGATAGAATCAACCCAATATTGGAATAAGTGTTGGCTAACACTCTTAAAATTTATATAAAAAAGTGTATGGTATTAAAATTAGAGGTATAAACGAGCTGAGTTGAGCTAAATTTTAGTTAGTTCAAGCTTGGTTCGTTTATAATTAAGCTGAGCTCATTGTGCCACTTAGTGTTTACGGGTTGTTTCCAAGTTTAAATGAGCCTAACGAAATTTTAAAAAATATAAACTATACATTAAAATTACGAGCAACTCGCAAGCTTTTATTCGAGCTGAACTTTGAATTGAACTTGACTCATTTATTAAACGAGTTTCAATATATGAGTTCAAATGAATTTTTATCAAATTGAACTTCGAGTAATTTACGAACAGTTCGACTCGTTTACGGTCACAATTAAAGTCAAGAAGACTTCCTGAACCGGAGTTAAGAATTTGATTGAGTTGTAGTAGCAAGTGGCTATTAATTTTGTGTTATATATTATATTTTTTTTAATAATAGTCCAAAAATCGAACTCATGTCAATGTGATTAATAATAAAATAGATTATTCACATGAAATATATACAAGTTGAATCGACAAGTGCAAATAGGTTTTCAGTACTTTTGCTTCAAGCACTTCTACAATTGGAGCATCATTGGCGTATCCCGTGAAAGTTTGAGAGAGAAATTTCTGGTTATTTCTTTTATGCTTATAAATTTTTTAAAAAATGTTCCAAAATTGAGTTCCTAATTAATTCCTTTCACTACGAGATAATTAATTTAGTATCATAGATTAATTAGGGGGACCAAAATGACTGATTCTTGTAGTTGCAAGCTAACATTTATCTAATACAAGCTAGTAGTGTTTCAATAAAGTCACATATAAAACATATATAACGAACGAGCATATTTAGTATATATTGATTGCTGAAAATGATACTAGTAATGCAAACACAATAATAAAAAAATAAATATGCAAATTTTTATGCTAAGTTTGGGGAAAATTAAAAAAATTTGACACAATTTCTCTTTTTTTTTTTTGATGAATAATTCATGTTTTGACAAGCACATTGTAACATGATATGAAAGTGACTTTGCCTCGCTTGACAAGTAGAGACAGTAACTAGTGTTTGAAGTGTGCAATGCACTTTGATAAACATATTCAACTTTTATCACAAAAATGAGAATGTGATGTGATACTAATTAATTAGTGAAAAAACAGAAGAAGAATATGAAGGTAACAAAACTATAGGTCTTCTTCAATGTCATGTGAACAAGCATTTAAATTGCGAGAACACCTTTTTTTTTCTTTTTGAATTTAAAGCACTTACCCACGCACCCACATACAATGTATTATTGAATTTAAAAGATAAGACAAATAATAATCTATTATTATTCTTTAAGTCGAATCATGTGACTATAGAAAGATAGTTCATAATTTAAATATCGATAGATTGTGTACAAATTAGGTAAAATTTAATTTTATAAATTAATGATGGAAAGTTTCAAATCAACCATTAATTAAATTATTTTTTCACCAAATTTATTTATGTTTTTACATATCAGAAATTGCATTAATAAAAAAAATATTAGAGTACTTAAAAAAAATGGGGACATTGAAATGGAATAGAGTTAGCCGGATGACTTCTAATAAGCTAGCCAACTCTATTCCTTTCGGAAGATTCTTATTTATACCGGTATATTAATGAAATTTAAAATACATCATTTAAGTATTTTGTACTTAATTAATAAAAATAAGATAAATATTCTATATTTTAAATTCTACCATTATGTGTAATATACCTAGTGTAGGTAAGCATCTCATTCATGGCAATAGAAGCAACATATATCACATTTAATCATATTACCATTTTCTTACATCTATCTTTGTATCAAGGAAAAAGAAACTAAAAACATACCAAAATTAATGAAGAGAACTTTACAACCTAATTTAGAATTTGTTCAATTGAAGTGTTGGATAAAATGAGTAGGAATTTATAATAGTGTTCACTGTTAAGCAGCAAAAAGGGAGTGCGAAAGAAGATAGTAGTAGATCATTTCCCTCGTATGAGCAAAAAGTTAAAAATGCACTATTGTTGTATTTCATTGGCGCCAAAATTATAAGCCAAATTTAAATTTTATATAAATTAAAAAATATAATTAATATTGTAACACCCCTACCTATCATTAACTCCACTAGCATACTTAACTAGTAAAATCATGATAGATGGGATATTACCTTAACTAATAGAAAGAATCTCTTAACAACAATTATTATAAAATGGAAATACTAAATTCAATTATAAATAAACCATATTTATTATATTTCCAATAATTTTATTTGATGGCAATTATCTTACTAAAGTATAACAACATAAGTTTCATTCACTATATTACATTTTAATGTGGTTATGAAAGTACTAATTAATATACAATTAAATTCAAATAAAACAGCATAACATATTCTGATGACTCTCTCACAGCTTCTAAATATTTCTACTTCAGCCACCCTATAGGTTTCGTGGTCCACTGTACATGTCATCTCTCAACTGCTCGCTAAGCAAATACTAAACACATATACTGAAAATTTTTAAACAAAAGAGTGTAAGTAATTTAGTATAAAAATTACTCAGTGAGTGGATAAAAATATAACTTTAAAACTCTATCCTTAGAAAATCTCTTAATTTATAGTAATAATAATCAAATGAATTTAAAATATCTTTTTCATATTTAAATGATTCTAATATTCAAATTATAACCTCATATAAGTACTTTCTTAAATCATCAATAGAAATACCCTTTTATTTTATACAAACCATAGAGGCTCATTAATCACAACCATATACTCATTAATCACAACCATATATACATAATTTCACATATAAACTTCCTAAATAAAGTGAATCAACTTGCCCTATGCCTATATTATCCTAATCTCAACTATAAGTGAATATTGCCTATTTTAGAGAATATATTAAAAGGCCAATTAATAAATAAAATTAAATAAGCACACTTGGATAATACACTTAAAACATCATAACCAAGCTCATAATAAGAGCATCGTCAAAGTACAAACTATCCATAATACCATAATCTTCACCATACTACGATTCACTATTCTACTAAATTTCAAATGATATAAATTAGTACACAACTGTCTACGATAATGCTACATAACTGTGATCAGCACTTAAACCAATGATAACTCAAGTGTTAAGCTAACTTGATATATGTATCTAGCCCCAGGCATCAGCTATACATATATCTCAGGTATAATATGCACCCGGCCCATGGTAACAACTATACATACTTTTAACTTATATTTGAGGTAACGTGTACTCGGCTTCTAGCAACGGCTATACACTTACCATCGTAAATTCATAAGATAATATATGCATCCGGCCTCAGGCATCGACTATGCACACTTACCATATATAGCCGGCTCCAGACATCAGATATACACATATATAGTAACATATGTATCCGGCTCCAAGTATCGACTATACATATTTACCATCTCGCATTTATATGGTAATATGTGTATTCAGCCCCAAGCAATGACTATACACATTCACCAACCATATCTACATGGTAACATGTGTATCCGGCTCTAGGCGACGACTATATACACTTACCAACCCTACCATGTCCCCAACATGGATTTACACCTATATGGTAGTATGTGTATTCGGCCCTAGGCTTTAACTATATACAACTACCTAAATCTGCCATGTCTCATACATGGAATCTTTACTCTTAGTGCCATACACACTTAAAATGATAAACACAGCTAAAACTTTAAAGCCCAAAATAAAGACTTAAATGATCGAATTTGGACATCAAAACGAGGTCTATCAGTGTAACACCTGTATTTTCAAATGCACTGTTCATGCATATCATTTTCATGTCATGGGGAGTAAAGTTATGTTTATATTTAAGTGTGGATATATGTGTGTGAGTAGAGAGGGGTGTATTTGAAAGGTAAGTTTGGAGTTAGTTGTGATATTATAAAGTTGGGGAGTGTTGTGTTATTATTTTATCTCTTTGAGGGTGTGTAGAGATTTAGTGGTATATATATGTATATTTAATTAAAAGTAGTAGTGTTATTTTATTAAGAGATAAACATGCTTTATGTGGAGGGACACCTTAGGCTTTATTTGTCAAATTATGATTGTTGGAATTTTTGTGTGATTATATATTAGTAATTGGTGTAGAGGGTGTAGAGAATTTTAGAGAGGAAGAAGAAAAGAAGGGTTTTGATAACTTGAGAGCTTTTGTTAATTCTCTACACATCTAGCAATCTTGTTGAGGAGCTTAAGAAGATCATATGCCATTTGTGCATCATTTTAGGTAAGCTTTGTATTTATTTTGGTTATTTGAGCTAAGGTTGGTTGGTTGAATTCTTGGATTCTGCATGTCTTGTTTATCAGTCATCTTGTTTTAGTTATATCTAGAGTTGTAGAACTCTTATTTGAGTAAGCCTTAATGTTATGAAAACCTTGGAGAGTCTACTACAACTCTTATGTTTTGAGAAAATCCAAATTCTACCGTTTAGGGAAACTGGCACAACAAAACATTTTCGTGCTCCAAGCTGTCACTCTGTTTTCATGTGTACCCAATTTTACTCAAAAATCCATAATTAATTCCACACACCTCCAAATTTAGTAATTCCAGTTGGAATTTAAATCAGACTCATAGTTATACCTCTTGTAATATTTTTATAATTTTTAGATGTGTGTGAAAATTATTTGGACACTTTGAACTGAGAGTTTGGGGCTGCACTTAGTTGCATTTTGTGGAGTTGAGTGTAAGTGTCTTAGTTGCTACATGAATTGATGTATGGATTGTGTGTAGGCTTGGATAAGGATGTTGGAGGAACTACTCACTAGGGGAGTTTTACTTTTGGAGGAGTTGAAGCTTGGTTGTAAGTGATTATTAATATAATGGTATATATGTTAATTCTCTTGAATGTGAAAAATAATGGCTATGCATGAAATGAACAAGATAGGTGTTGTGAATTAAAT
>CATIWO010138310.1:0-11970 GCA_949673435.1 Macaranga tanarius | reverse complement strand
AAAGGATTTTTAATAAGGATTTAGTTAAAAATATAAATTCCTTATCTGATAAGGATTTGAATTTAAATTGTTATTATTTAAAAGAGTTTTAAATATATAATAATTAAAATTCATTTTTAACTAAAACCCTAGCAGACTTGTATATATATATATACATGGATTATATGTAAGGGTCACAGATATATGTGGGTGATATATATTTTAGTCGTTTTTCTACCTTGAGGATACAGAAAACATTGAGAGAGAAAAGAAAACCCTAGATTCATTTTTGAGAAAACGAATTTGAACTAGCATTCAAAAAGATCGTTCATTTTGTTTGTTCGTGTGTGGATACTTGTAGAGGGTGGTTGTTTTTCAGAAAGGCAGCACCTTTAAAGATCCGAATAAACCAAGACATAGTACTTGAAAGGCTTGATGAATCGATCTACAAGAGGTAAGTTTCATTTATCCTTCCTTCGATTTTTATGAAACGCATGTGATCCTAGGTGGGTTAAGGGTTATAAAATTTTAATTTCCGCTGCGTTCATGTTCCAATTAGATTGGGATATTCTGCCCGTAACCCAACACCTCTTACCCTATCATGTCTTAAGAAGAATGGGGATCCGAGATAACCTCTTATCTCCTGTATCCTCTCATCTACGGGGAATCAATGGAGTACTAGTTAGAGTAGAAGGGAGAATCTTCCTCCCTGTCACTATAGGGGAGGAGTCACACAGGAGAACGATTGAGAAAGGGAAAACAATGATCACTGAGTTAGCGAAAGTGTCAACAGCCTATAATGCTATAGTAGGCCGGCCGATACTATAAGAGTTTTATACTATAGTGTGCTTCCAGTACCTCTATATGAAAATGCCCTCTGAAGCTGGTCCTATTACTGTGAGAGGAAGACAACTGGAAGCCCAGTACTGCCACTATGTTTCCCTGATCGACAATAAGAAAGGGGAAGTGTTGACAAGTGAAATCATTGAAATAGATGAGAATATAGCCGAGTAGAGAATAGATCCTATAGGGGATCTAGAAGCTTTTACTGTCTCAGTGAGGCACCCTAATAAATGTACCCATATGAATGCTCACCTGGAGCCACACTAGAAGATCAAAGTCAGAGAATTTTTGGTGAGCCATTAAGGGGATTTCGCATTTAAACCCTCTGATTTACCGGGAATACATCCAAGTATCATGTCACATCGACTCAATTTCGACCCCAGTACCACCCCTGTACAGTAGAAGAAATGTTTCTTCCCTCCTCGGAAACAAGAGGCAATAGACAGGGAAGTAGACAAGTTAATTGAGGCTAAATTTATAAGAGAAGTGGATTACCCCTCCTGGTTGGCCAACATAGTCTTGGTAAAAAAGAACAGTGGAAAATGGAGGTTGTGTGTGGATTTCACCGATCTAAACAAGGCTTGTCTGAAAGATTATTTTCCTTTACCTTCCATTAATAAACTTGTGGATACTACTGCAGGTTATGAGTATTTAACCTTCCTAGATGCCTTATCAGGGTACCACCAGATCCCCAATGATCCCAAAGATAAAGAGAAGACAGCTTTCATCACAGAAAAGGGAATTTACTACTATACCACTATGCCCTTCGAATTGAAAAATATTGGAGCCACTTATCAAAGATTAGTTAATAAAATCTTTAAAAAGCAGCTGGAGAGGAATGTGGAGGCTTATGTGGATGATATGATAGTCAATAGCAAAACGTTTGAAGGTCACTTGGAAGACTTGCAAGAAGTATTCGGTATACTGGGATAGCATGGTATGAAATTAAATCCAGAAAAGTGTTCTTTCTTCATCAAAGGGGGAAAAATTTTGGGGTATATGGTAAGTAGCAGAGGGATAGAGCCTAACCCTGAGAAGGTGTAAGCAATTGTCGACATGCCATCTCCTTATTGTGTAAAAGACGTTCAGCGGCTAACTGGAAGAGTTGTGGCCTTACACCGGTTCATATCCAAATTAGCCGAGAAATGCCTACCCTTTTTCAAAAAATTGAGAAAAGCTTCAGCTTTTGAGTGGACTGAAGGATGTGAAAAATCTTTTCAAGACTTGAAAGAATATTTGCAATCCCCATAAATTTTGAGTAGGCCGGTGGGAGAGGAAGAATTGCTTATATACCTCTCAGCTTGTGATCAAGCGATCAACGCTGTGTTGGTTAGAGAGGAAGGCAGAACACATAGACCAGTTTATTATGTCAGCAGAGTTTATGAGGAGCTGAATTGAACTACACCCCTATAGACAAGCTCGCATTTGCCTTATTAATAACTGTGAGAAAATTCAGAGTGTACCTGTTAGGCCATCAAGGGGTTGTCAGAACCGATAAGACAAGCTCTTCATAGACCCTCTACAGCGGGCAAGATGACAGTTTGGTTTGTTGAAATTGGGGGATATGGCTTACGCTATGAGCCCAAGAAAGTCATCAAAGCACAAAGCCTAGCAAATTTTATTGCTGAGTGCAGTTTCAATACCGAGATTGAAGATAAAGATCCTAAAGAGAAAATAGTTGCGATTCCCAGTGTAGTTTCAAGACCTTCCACTGGACAAAGTCATGAATGGGACTTATACATAGACAGATCATCTAGCTCAAAGGGCAGTGGAGCAGGCATCATTTTGAAAGGCCCTCAGGGATTCTCCGCTGAATATGCGCTAAAACTCACATTTCGTACTTCTAACAATACAGCTGAGTATAAAGCCATCATTTATGGCCTTAAGTTAGCAGATGCCATCAATGTATCAGACTTGAAAGTTCACAGTGACTCTCAGTTGGTGGTGAATCAAATAGTAGGGGTTTACGAAGCAAAGGATAAAATAATGTCGGTATACCTTCAGCGAGTAAGAGAGATAATAGAAAAATTTAGGAAGAAGCGAATTCCAATCTGTATAGTGCAAATACCACATTCAGACAATTCACGGACGGATTCCCTTAGCAAGATTTCCTTGTTAAAGGAAGGGTTCTTACCTGGCCACGTCCTCATCGAGACATTATGTATCCCAAGTGTCAGTGTTAACTCCTCGTTAATCAACGGTGCCTCCTCACTGGTTGAAGGTAACTCAGAAGTGCATTTCCTAGAGGAAAACCCCTGTTGGATAGACCCATAGTAGAATATTTGCAAACTGGCAGATTCCTGGAAGACAAAGGAGAGTCACTTAAACTGTCCTTGAGAGCATCACGGTTCATCCTCCAAGAGGGCAAGCTTTATAAAAGAGGGTACCATATGCCTCTACTATGGTGTTTAACTCCCACGAAGGCTGACTATGTGTTACGCGAGGTCCACGAGGGAGTGTGCGGTACCCACATTAGAGGTTAAGCGTTAGCAGGGAAGATCATAAGCCAAGGTTATTTCTGGCCTTCGCTCCCAAAAGATGCCTCCGAGTTCATTAAAAAATGTGACACCTGTCAACGTTTCGCCAACATTATACATTTTCCATCCAATTAGTAAAACTCTATTCTGTCATCGTGGACTTTTTCCCAGTGGGGAATAGACATATTAGGGCCGTTCCCCATGGCTTCTGGACAGAGGCGGTTCACGGTGCTGGCGGTGGACTATTTCACTAAGTGGATAGAAGCTGAGGCTTTGGCAACCATCACCACTCAGAATGTCATTAACTTCTTATGGAAGGAGGTGATATGTCGGTTCGGAGTGCCTAAGATATTAATTTCAGACAACGGTAAGCAGTTTGACTACGACAAGTTTAGAGAGTTCACTATAGGATTGAATATAGAGTATCACTTCAATGCGGTTTCCCATCCTCAAACTAATGGTCAAGCCGAGGTATCCAATCGAACTGTACTGCAGGGGCTGAAGAAAAAGCTAAAAGGGGCTAGAAGTGGTTGGGACAAAGAGCTACCGAGTGTCCTCTGGTCATATCGGACCACCTCAAGATCTTCAACGGGTGAAACCCCCTTCGCTCTAACCTTCGAAACTGAGGCAGTAATCCCGGTGGAGATAAGTATGCCATCCTTTAGAATACAACATTGTGATCTCAATAGCAATAGAGATGAACTGAGAATTAACCTTGATTTGTTATAAGGATTAAGAGAAGAAGCTTCTATTAAGATAGCAGTGCAATAAAGAAAAGCATCTCATTATTTCGACAAAAAAGTTAAGCCGAGGCCATTGAGCGTGGGCGACTGGGTGCTGAGGAATCTTAAAGCCACGGGAAAATGAGAAGGTCAGGGAAAGCTATCCTCTAATTGGGAAGGACCTTTTCACATCATAGGGATGATCAGAGCTGGAACCTAGTACCTGTCAGACTTAAAGGGAAATCGCCTTCCTCACACCTGGAACGCCCAGCACCTAAAGACGTAGTACCAGTAAAGAATTCCTAGACCCTCCAAATGTTTTACGAAGCCGCATGCCACCTTCTTTTTATTTTTGTTTATATATCAACCCACCAGGGCCTGTTCCAGGTTAACGTGGTCCATGGGTTGCTTCTGAATATTGTGTAAGTGGAAAAATTACGAAGTATTGAATATAATTATGCCATCATGGTTAGTTAAATAAAGCGAGATCAATTAATGGGTATCATTACACTCACGAGAGTTGTACCCCCAAAATGATTATCAACATTACATTGGGTACGCCTTGATACCCTCTCAAGATCAGCAGGCAAAAATCCCAACAAAGCCCGATGTGGCCAAGGAAAATAAATTTATCCTTCCTTAACCTGGAAAGGGCACCTCCATAAGTGAGGTGGGAAGCGAATCATCTAATTCCCACCCCCGCAGGGGGAACCTCTAGAAGTAAGGTGGGAGACATCTTGAATGTAAAAAAAAAATCAAATCAAAATCAAAACACCCATATGGTTATCCCTAGAAGTGGAATAACCATAACAATCTTTCAAAATCAACACACTCATGACCATAACTTAAATGAACACTCTCTTACAAGATTTACAGAGCAACATCGAGAGTAAACAAGATTAAGGGCACATATCAGAGACACAATCAAAATACTTAAAATAAGAATATAGAGGGCATCGTCAAATATGAGGTACTAGATACAGAAGCAGTGATAAAAGAGCATAAAAGGTCTAATCTACCCTATCAAAGCAAACTGACATTCTTAAATAAATAGCCCACAAGAGGGCCACTGTGATTCAGTTACTCTTCAAGCCAACAGCTAGAAGAGGGATCAAGATGAGGAGTTGCCTCAGACTCAATTTCTCGCAATACTTCTTGAAGGCCAGACAACTCTTTCCCCTCCTCTGGAAGTAAAAGGCCACGTTCGCACCTCACCGGGGCCTCGGTGGCTAGAGGGGCTATCACCACGGGACCCTCATCTTCAGGAGCGTGTGTTTCCTCATCCATCTCAGGGCCTCCCCCAACCTCATCAAAGGGAGAAAAGTCTTGGCCTAGGAAATGTTTGCGCACCTTCTTCAGAAGGTCCACCCAACCCTCTGTGTAGAAGTCGGCTACAGCAGAGGTCACTATCATCTGGAAGTCTTCGGATTGCTAGAAGTCCATGACAGCTTTAGACATTTCCCCTTTAAACTCGTCAAAATTCTTGAAATTCACTATGGCTTAGGAAATAGCTTGAGTGATGGCCTTCCGTTTCTCAGACCCTTTTGCAAGCAGTTCTTTTTCCAGCCTATCGACCTTCGCAGATTGTTCAGATTTTTCTTTCTCCATTCTGACATTCAAGTCCTTCAGAGTTTAAAGTTGGGAGGCCATCCTAGTATATTCCTCTTAAAAATCAGACACATGACTTTTCAATTGAGAGTGCTCTACTGAAATTTTATCCACCTTTTCCTCAAAAGAGCAAGCCTTCAAGTCGTGCTCATAAACGATACCACAGAGCTAAAGCAAAGATAAAAGATGTTAAAAAAAGAAGAAGAAGAAAGAGAAAGAAGAAAGGAAAAAGAACAAAAAGAAAGTGAATGCTATAAGGAACCTAACAGTTAGGTAGTATTAATAGTGTGAGACCTCAGGGAAGCCATGTCTTGGTCATATAATCGGGTATGCTCTTTAGAGCCCATGTAAGTGTTACTGAGCAAGCAGTGAATAATATTGTCCTGCAATAAGAACCCCACTCCTAAATATCTTTTCACAAGCGAGGAAGCTACCTTTTCCACTAAGGTTTTTGGAAGGATTTTCATAAGCGAACTGTCAGATAATTTAAAAGTATAGGTACCTTCACGGGGCACAGTGGTAGAACCTCAAGAAAGCTTTTCCACCGTAGATTTAAAAGTTAGCCTACCCTGGGTCTTGGCTCTCTGATGAGGAGGGTCATCTTCCCCTTCTGAATTAAAGTTGATAGTTAACTGAGGCCTCTCAGGCAATTCCTGCTTCTTCCCTTTTCCCTTTTCAGCAGGGGAGGTGACTTTTGACTTCCAGGGAACAACAGATTATGACTCCCTGGTTGCCTTGGCAGCAATGCACCCCCTAGTCTGCACCCCAATGTGGACCTCAGTACCTTCGGCCATGGGGGCCTCGGAGGGGATAGGGGCCTTGGAAGAGGGTTCCCTCTGAGAAGGTGTTGGTTGTCCAGCCAATTGTTTCTAACTTTTAAGTTTGGCCATGCGCCTCACCTCTTTGCTGGACAGAGAGAACTTTTGGGGCCGCTGAAAGTCCATATCTTCTTGCCACACTGAAAGGAAAAAATAAAAACCCGGAGGTTAGCAAAGCTATGGCATCTCCACCCTTACAACACAATAAAAAAATCCAACAAAATTATTTTTTTTAAAAAAAAGAGAAAATCTATCGGATTTATCCAAAGCATACCCATCCAACACATCTCGAATCCTATAGGCCCTATTACTCTCTACAATTAGTTGGAAGTCCATTTTTTCCTCAGGACTCAACTTCGGCCACCCTTTACCCTCTTCTGCAGCCTCAGTCTA
Organism: Macaranga tanarius; assembly: GCA_949673435.1. NCBI lineage: Eukaryota > Viridiplantae > Streptophyta > Magnoliopsida > Malpighiales > Euphorbiaceae > Macaranga > Macaranga tanarius. The sequence goes on along the minus strand of CATIWO010138310.1, from coordinate 5,130 downwards.
AGAGGGGTCAAAGCCCTACTCCTGCAGGGGGCCATCCTCCTTCAACCTAACCACCAGAAACTTTTTCATCTACCCTTTCTCTCTATCAGGCATACCCCCAAAAATACCCAACCCAGGGTGACTCACAAATGTACAAAGTCCATTGCCCAGATTTTTGAACTCGAAAAATTCCCTAAATAGAGTGACAGTAGGAGAAATCCCTAGTTTTTCACATGAAATCACAAAACAAGTGATCACCAAAATGTTGTGCGGAGTGAAGCATTGGGGTGATTTTGAGAAAAATTTAAAAAAACTCATGATGAAATCAGAGGGAGGCAGATCTAACCCAAACTCTATATGCTTAATGTAAAAAATTATATCCTTATTGTCTTTCCTAGCCAATTACATCGATCATCCCCTCTGGAACCACCAATCTTTCCTTTTTTAAAGGAACTCTAACCTCTACCACATCATCCCTATAAGTTCTTTCTCCTAGGGCCCTGGTGAATTGGGTGAGAGTGGCAGTAGAAATGATCCCAGATAATTCCAACACATCACCCATATTTATAAAGAGAAAAAGAAGGAAAGGCGAAGTACCTCAATTGGTTGAAAATAGTAATTCAGGGAAAGGAGGTATGAGAATGACGAGGAGATGAAGTTGCAAAATTTAACAAAAGAAGATGAAGTTATTGTTGATGGAGTTAATTTATAAACAGACCGAAGAAGAGAGTCACCAACCGCCTGGAAACCATTCAAAAAATCAATAGCCAGCGAGAAGTGTTTTAAAAACGAATAGCTGCAATTGAGCCACTCTTTAAATAACCCAAATTTTGAATTTTAAAATTTTCTTTCCCTAAGGGAATCATTAACCTATCCTAGAATGTAGAGATGTGGCATGTCTTCCTAGACCCATGCCGAGAAACTCACTCTGAAATTAAGAGGTATTGCAGGATAAGAGAACTGCCCATTGCCCACTTCACAGAGGGGTTGCTACAGTGCCCACTCCACTCTGAGACTTGAGACTAATCATGCTGGTCTTAGGACAAAAGGGGGGCAACTGATGATAAATAAAATAATGCACTAATTAAAGTGGGACCCTTAGACAACCAGAATCTTCGACCTGCCACATAGTCATCCCCTTTGAACCTGTGGTTCCCCTATGAATAAGCCCCATGTCACTAATAATCAAAGAGGTCCATCTGACCTGGAGGTTCAATTCCATAACAAGACCACGCTGATCCAATGGGGGCCCTATGAGAGTCCACTCTGACTCTCATTAATCACTCTCACCATCAATCACCATCTTAGCACATCATATTTAATATCAGCTACCTCAACTGTAGCAATAGGACCCGCCCTCCAATCCTATGATGGCACGTAAGGAGGGAAATCCCACCAACTCACACTATAAAAGCCAATTTGTTAAAACAGGTAAGATGAATCTTTTCTCTCCTTCTCTTCTTCCATTCCCTCGCCTTTGGTTCACCATGAGAGGCTTCACACTCTTTTTCCTTCGTTAAATCCTCATTGGATTCAAACTTTTTACTTAAATTACCATCTGATCCTTTAGCTGATCACACACGAAGTATCCTGAGCTCCTTACTCTTGTACTGACTTGGGCATCGAAGGGGCTTTACGAACAGCAAAGTCTTCCATAGTCATTTTTATGTGCTTTTCAGGGCCAAGGATGATGTTGCTGAGTTGAGGAGAACAGGGGACCATCATATAGCAAATCATTCCAACCATAAATTCCACCATTTTGTGACTTAAGGCATCGACTGCCATATTTGCTTTTCCCAAATGCTACTCAATAGTACAATCATAGTCTTTCAATAGCTCTATCCATCTTCGTTGTCTCAAATTTAATTCTTTTGGCGTGGAAATATACTTCAAACTCTTGTGAACGGTAAAAATGGAAAAGGTCTCTCCATATAGATAGTGTCTCCATATCTTCAACACATGCATAATAGCGGCTAGTTCCAAATCATGGGTAGGGTAGTTAGCTTCATGAGTTCATAATTGCCTTAAAGCATATGCGATCACCTTCCCATTTTTTATAAGAACACACCCCAATCTTGGTCCTGAAGCATCAGTGTACACAATAAATCCTCCATCTCCGGTTGGCAATACTAGTACTGGAGTAGTAGTAAGGGCTTCCTTTAACTTTTCAAAACTCTTTTGACATGTCTCGGTCCATCGGAATTATACATTCTTCTTCAATAGATATGTGAAAGGTCTTACAAAAATAGAAAATTCTAGCATAAATCTTCGATAATATCCGGCCAAACCCAAAAAACTATAAATCCGTCATATTTCTAGGTGCTTTCCACTCTATAATGGCTTTAATCTTCGATGGATTCAGTTTTACACCTTCTCTTGAAATAATATGCCCTAGAAATGTTAGTATAGATGTGCCCTAGGGCCATTTTATATGTAAACATTGTATATTAATCCCTTTGGCAATAAAATATTATTTTAGATAAAGTGTTTGTTTATTTGAATATTTACCTTTAGTATTATATTAAATGAGTTTATTATCAAGAGTTGATAATATAAGTGATAAACTCATTTAGTACATATACTATAAATGTTCATAGTTGGTGGATTATATAAAGGTAGTATTAATTTCTAGACTATCACCTCTGTCTATTTTTCTTGATCGGTATGTGATACTGATAGTAGGAGGTAGTAAGCCTCATGCTACTTGATATGAGTTATCAGAAAAGACATGTGGATACTCATGTGATGAGTGGATCGAACAGTGACACAACATTTGTGATTACTTGGGAATTCATTTTAGTCAACAATCACAATCTTAGACATAATTGTGCATATGGTCCTTTGACCTAAGGTGACATGGTCATCTACATATGGTTGGTTAGAGTTTGTTACTGCTTATATACCTGTACTAGCCATGTATAGGTATGTAGCGTGTGGTGGCTCTAGTTGGTTATATGTAGGGATGAGTGATCGGCCAAGATAGAATTCATTACCTGGAGTGAATCGGGATAAGATCCTATGCTATCTAAGTTATTCTTGATGAATAAGTACCTAACCAGGTCAAACTCGACTTACCCGAAAAGGGTTTCGGCGCTAGAAAAGAGTTTTTAGTAGTAGTCGTGTTTTATCAAGAATTGAACTTAAGAGAGGTCATATGATAGAGGCAATTAGAGTTTGACTAAACCTTGACTCTAGCCAATATCGGGATCTTGTAATGAAGGGACATTTTGTGCACGGTAACTTGATATGAGTTATCAGAAAAGACATGTTAAAACTCATGTGATGAGTGGATCAAACAGTGACCCAACATTTGTGATTGCTTAGGAATTCACTGTAGTCAACAATCACAATCTTAGACATAATTGTACATATGGTCCTTTGACCTAAGGCGACACGGTCATCCATATATGGTTGGTTAGAGTTTGTTACCGCTTACATATATGTACTAGTTATGTATGGGTATATGGCGTGTAGTGGCTCTAGTTAGTTATATATAGGGATGAGTGATCGGCCAAGATAGAATTCATTATCTGGAGTGAACCGGGATAAGATCCTATGCTATCTAAGTTATTCTTGATAAATAAGTACCTGGCCAGGTCAAATTTACCCAAAAAGAGTTTCCATGCTAGAAAGAGTTTCTAGTAGAAGTCGTATTTTATCGATAATTGAACTTAAGATGAGGTCATATGATTTAGGCAATTAGAGTTTGACTAAATAGTGACTCTAGCCAATATCAAAATCTTGTAATAACGGGACATTTAGTGCACAGTAATTGTGTTTAGTGGTTCTTATGGATTTACATAAAGCATTAATTTCTAATTAGGTAGTCGTGACATTTATGTTAGGGGTCACTCGTGACTTATGGGAACTAAATATAATTAATTGGGGTTTTCACATTTAGGATGGAAAGGTGTTTTCATAATATTAAGTATTAATATTATTTTCTATTGCCATTTAGATTTGAACTTAGTAAGTCACACACACAAGGGTTGCACTTGTGGAGATTAATATTAATTTGATTATTAATTAAAGAGTTTAATTAATCAATTAAATTAATTGAATTGGATTTGCGCATATGCGGGGATCTATCATATCCTGAAATCTAAATTCAAAGATTGAGACTTAGTTGTAATTAAATAAATATTAATTTAGACTTGATTTAATATGTGATATTAAGTTCAAGGATTAGATTAATATTTACCTCCAAAAGTATTCAAATATGGGCCATCAGATGGACTATATATATTAATAAAGATGAGCCATGAGATGGACTATAAATATTGATAAAGATGGGCCATGAGATGGACTATATATTTTGATAAAGATGGGCCATGAGATGGACCATATATATTCATCAAGATGGACTTGAAATGGACTTAGGATGGGGCTTTATTTAAATAGTTTAAATAAGCCCATAAGTTATCTAGTTTGGTATGGAGTGGGCCTTCTCTTAGTGTAGAGAAACCCATATGCCCATAACCTTAGCCTAACTCATTAAGGGTTAATGAGGTCAAAGGCTAAGGTTATCCATGTAACCAAACATAACCCACTCACTTGCAAAACAAAGCCATACACATAAATTGAGTGTGAGACACTCAATATATCAAATGCATGTAGCTTGAGTGTGAGACACTCAAGCTATAGCAATGTATATGACTTAATGAGCACAAATCTGCAAGCGTATAGAATCGCAACCAGTAGTAATAAAATATCGTCCCACAGAGATTGGAGAATTGATTATTGAAATAATCACTATGTTTGTTTGTTTAGACAACGAAATAGAGTTTGGATTCTTTAAGAACTAACACTAAATCAAAATAAAGAAAAACTCAAATTCAATTAAAGTTTAAAAGCTAGGGTTCCTTATTCTTAATTGACCATTTCAAAGGATTGATTAACATCTAGATCCATACTAGTTCTAATTCATCTTTAAGGGATCTTAAAAACTATAGATTTTCCTCTCAGATAAACCTATAATAAATTAGAGATTAATCATCACTAAGTTAACCGACTCTCACCAACCTAATGTCTTTTAATTCTAATTTTAAACACAGCCTTTAATCAATATTGATCCACTTAATTGTCTCTCAACTAACTAAGTAATCAATTGGTCATTGCCATTTTCTACATAACTTATCTCTCGATTAAGCC
>CATIWO010138277.1:0-16387 GCA_949673435.1 Macaranga tanarius | reverse complement strand
TTGTATGACAATGGCTTTTATGGGTTTGTCTAATACTTAAATAAGTCCCACACTAAACTAAATAAGACAACTCATGGGCCTTTATTTAAATTCTTTAAATAAAGCCCAACTTTAATCCATCATTAATAATTCATATGGTCTATCTCATGACCCATATCCATTATATCCTTTGGAGGCAAATATTAATTATGTCCTTAAAATTAATATCACATATTAAATCAAGTCCAAATTAATATTTATTTAATTATAATTAGTCCCAACCTTTGAATTTAGATTTCAAGATATACTAGATTCCGCACATGTGCAAATCTAATTCAATTAATTAATTAAACTTTTTAATTAATAATTAAATTAATAATTATCTTCATCGGTTCAAGTCTTATATGTGTGACTTACTAGGTTCAAGTCTAATTGACAATGGAAAATAATATTAACACTTAATATTATGGAAACACCTTTCCATGCTAAATATAAAAATCCTAATTAATCACATTTAGTTCTCATAGGTCATGAGTGACCCCTAGCATTGATATCACGACTACCCAATTAGAAATGAATGCTATATGTAGATCTACAAGAACTATAGAACATAATTACTGTTCACTAAATGTCCCTTCATTACAAGATCCTAATATCAACTAGAGTCACGGTTTAATCAAACTCTAATTGTCTCAATTATATGACCTCATCTTCAGTTGAATTATCGATAAAACATGACTTATACTAAAAAAACTTTCTAGTACCGAAACTCTTTTCGGATAAGTCAAGTTTGACCTGGCTAGGTATTTATTCATCAAGAATAACTTAGATAGCATGAGATCTTATCCCAGTTCACTCCAGGTAATGAATTCTATCTTGGCCGATCACTTATCCCTACATACAACGAACTAGAGCCACCACATGCCATATACCCATAAGTGGCTAGCACAAGTATGTAAGCGGTAACAAACTCAAACCAACTATATATGGATGACCGTGTCACCTCAGGTCAAAGGACTATATGCACCATTATGTCCAAGATTATGATTGTTGACAAAAGTGAATGTCCATGCAATCACAAATCTTATGTCATAGTTCAATCCACCCATCACATGAGTATCCACATGTCTATTCTGATATCTCATATTAAGTAGCATAAGACTCACTATCTCCCACTATCAATATCACATACCGATCAAGAAAAATAGATAGAGGTGATAGTCTAAGGATTAATAATACCCTTATATTAATCCAACGACTATGAACATTTATAGTATATGTACTAAATAAGTTTGTCACTCATATTATCAACTCTTGATAATAAACTCATTCAACATAATACTAAATGTTAAATATTCAAATAAACTTAAAACTTAATTTAAATGAATATTTTATTATCATAGGGATAAAAGTACAATGTTAGCATACAAGAATGACCCTAGGGCACATCTATACTAACAATTATGACGTTAACTGAGAGTGAGAGGTATAAAAAGCCTGGAGATATCATTGAACACGCCAAAAAGTGTAGGGCGTATGATTTTTACGGTGCTTTAAATCCTGGTCAAGCTGACAAATAGATAAGGACTGTAGAGAAAGCCTTTAATACATTGCAACTAAGTGATGAGGAAAAGATGAATAATGTGTATGGCTTGATGTTCAATAAGGTAGATGACTGGTTGGCTAGAGTTAAGAACTTGTTTGGTGAAACTTTGACTTGGTAAGTTTTTAAAGAAGAGTTTATTAAGGAATATCGAACATAAAATTATAGGAAGGAAAAAGTAGCATCATTCATTAGATTGGTGCAAGGATCGATGACTATTAGAGAATATGTCGATAAATTTGAAGATCTATATAAATATACAATGGATATTTATCCTACAGAGGAAATGAAAATAGAAAAATTTAAAGAAGGATTGCATATTATTTTGAGGTATAAGTTGAATTTATACACTGGAACTATGTTTATTGGCTTGGTGGAGAAAGCTATGGAGCAAGAGAAATTAGAGAAGGAATTAGAGCAGACCATGAAGTCTAGGGCTAGTCGATCCGAATCTTATGAACAACCTAAAAAAGGAATAGAAAGTGAAAAGTCATGATACCACCCATATTCTAAGGGCAAAGATAAGGTTAAAGAAACTAGTCAATCTTGAGGTAGTCCAGTGTCAGAAAAGAGAGCCGATGGTACCACCTAGGAAACAATTAGTTATAAACTCTATACAGTTAGGGAGAACTGCAATATCTTAGTGCAATAGGTGTAAGACACACCATAAAGGATCATACGCCCAAAAATATACTCGAGCAATGCAAGAGAAAAGATCCAACCAAGGATCATACGTTCCTCGGAATGCAACAATTATTGCTGGTCCAAGTGAAGCTAGTGGAATGTTTAGAACTTTATAGAATAGGCCAAGAGAATGTGATAATTTTGGTGAGAATGAGCAACAAGTTAGAATGTTTGTAGCAACTGAGCGACGAGCAGTAAATTCTCCTGACACAAATAAAGGTATAACTAAGTATTGCAAAATAAATTTTGCATGCAATTAAGATAGATATAGTGTTATAAATTTATTCATATTAATTGTAATAGTGTTTGATTGCAATAATTATTATGAGAATTAATGATAAATATGATCTAAAGAAAAAGGATATGTCTATAAGGATAATATATATATAAATATATACATATATAATAATAGAGTGTTATTGAAATTATGATATTGGGGTTTAGGAATTAAGTTTGATTTATCTTGAGATGTAATAGTTGATTTGGAATTGGCTTTTATTAATAAGAAATATGCGTGTTGCTAGTAAAGAATGTGACACCCATAATCACAACCATACACGTGGCATAGGAACATTTTTTTCCAAATAGTATATGAAAATACATATACATGAACTCCACATATAATTGGTTATATGCCATACAAAGTCTACCCAACATCATGTTCATCACACATGGTTATCATTACAAAATGCAATATGTCTCATGAAAATGAGGATGAGGTATAATTGCACCAAGCTCACCTCTGGCCCACCTAAGATCACTATCAAATGCAACTCCAAGCTTTATCTAACTATGCCCTGAAACATGTAGATTAAAAGGAATGAGTTTACTACTCAGTAAGTAGTTACTAGTACAAATCTATGTGTTAGCTTCTCAAGAACTAATTAAGCTATAAATATATATATATATATATATATATATATATATATACTAACAAGCCATCACATTCATAGTACTATCGTAGCTTATTTAAATCACTTAAATCCTTAATGTGCAACATCAATTAATTTTATAGCCCTTCCATACTTCTTTAATCATCATTAGTAAGGTCCAACACACCATACTACATAGAGTCTGCTATAAGCATATTCAATACCTTGATTCAAAATGTTCTTATAAATTGTAAACTCATCCTATAACTACAATATTTACACAGACTCTGTATTTATGAGTTTAATTTCATTTCCAACTAGAAGTACTTAATTTGGAAGTGTATGGAATTAATTATAAATTTTTGAACACTAAAAGGTCATACAGAATAATTGGAGCGAGCAATAAAATGTCAAGCTCTGTTAGATCATCTTAATGATAGATTCAACTCAAACTCAAAACATGAAAGTTGTAGAAGACTCTTTAAAGTTTTCTAGCATCAAATTATGCTCCATTTGGAGCTCTATAGCTCAAGTTATAGTAAAAATATAGAGACATAAGTGTATAGAAGGAGGAGGCTATCCACTGTTCAAAGTGGCCTGAGGTGCTTATGGTTACTTCCTCACGATCGTGAGCAACTCGTGAGTAGCACAAACTTGGCCAAAACTCACTTTCCATCATTTTAGTGCATTGTAAACTCTCCCATATTTAAACAAGGCTCAATACTAACTTAAAAACATACTTAACATCATAAACTCATCAACAAATGCATGATTCTTAATCATGTACAAGCTTTTAACATCAAACTCATTCCAAGCATAAGTTCAAAGTACACATATTTTAACATACCAATGGGTATCATCATCACACACTCATATATACATACTTAATATTATTATTTTAAATTCTCACAATCATCAAATCCTTGAATAAAAAGAATGCACACTTATGATCACATAAACACTTGTACTCATGTTTCACAAATTCATATCTCACATTCACAACATTTCATTTAGTATCCACTTTTACAAATATAGGATAATATATATCCTCATATATGCACTTACAATCAACACTTTCCATGTTCATAATTATACTCCTATTTTATAGTTCCACATCCCACATCACTTAGTATTGCCATTATAGTATCATTTGCCTTGCCGATGGATACTTAGCCAATCAACTTAATATCATTTAATATTATCGACGGACACTTAGCCAATTGACATAATCAACATTTAATATTGTCAACAGACACTTAGCCAATCGACATACTCAATATTTTACATTATTGACGGTCACTTAACCAATTGACATACTCAACATTTCACATTGTCGATGGTTACTTAGACTATCGACATACTCAACATTTCACATTATCGACGATCACTTAGCCAATCGACATACTTAACATTTTACACTGTCGACGGTCATTTAGCCAATCGACATACTCACTTAGCCAATCGACTTACTTAACATTTCACTTTGTCGACGGTCATTTAGCCAATCGACATAATATCATTTAATCTTATCGACGGACACTTAGCCAATCGACATATTCATCACACATCATATCCACATTTACTCACAAAGATAGCATCATTTATATCCAATGGGCCAAACTCAAGTTCATAATATATACACACTTACAACCATAAATTCAATACCATCACATTTCATGTTTACCACATTCAATCATATACCTCACAATAAATTCATCAACATATACCTCATAACAAATATATCAACCTCACTCTAGTATGCAAATATTAATCACATTGTAGCATACCATAGTATTATCATATTATATATCACAACTCAAGATTCATAATTCATCCAATATACTCATTTTCTCAATCTCAATCACCCAAAGATAATAACAAATAAGATTCACACATTTCCTTCGTTATCAATATGAGTTTATATCATCCATATGCATTTCTTATCATTGATAGTACATATGTAATACCAAGTCAACAATATATTCACTTGGTATATCATACAAGCATTATCGTTCATATACAATTCTTAATTTATCAATTACTAAAATAAGATTAATATTCTATTAACAATATTAACATCTCCTTGCATCTCATTCATTCTCTATTAATAACTACTTACCACAAGTGCTTTCCAACTTTAAATAAGAAGAGTTTCCCTAGTTGGTTGTCTTTCCTTGCCTCTTGTAGCTCTTACGCATATCCACATATCAAACACACATACAATATATCGCATATGCACTTAAGCTTAACTTGTATAATTTGTCACCTTAAGTTTGATATGTCCAAATATCATGTACAAAAACCCTATGATCATGATTTTAGTACAAGAGATAGTATTGTGTGTCTATTTTCATTTACAATTAGAATTACCCAATTTAGACATTAATAGAATAAATTATGAATTTTTGAATCCAATCAAGTCACACAGAGTTTTCTGTGTGAGCACCGAAATATCTAGTTCTATTAGCCCATTTTAGAGGCAAAATCAGTTCAACATCAAAACATAAGAGTTGTAGAGAACTCCTTACAGTTCCCCAAGCATCTAACCTTGCTTAATTTGAAGCTCTATGACTCAAGATATGATAAAAATGCTAAGACTAAAAAATTCAGAAACAGAGCACGAATTTGCTCTTAAAGAAACCTAATAATAAAAATACATACATAAACTTACCAATTGATGTTCCAACAGCTTGTAATACTCCTAAAGCTTCCCAAAACGCTTGTTAGTTGATAAAAGAAAGATCAAAATCTCTAAACCCTTATCAAAATCACTCTCCTCTTCCTTATAGAATTCTTTTCTACAATCTCTATACACCTACACGCATACACACATACACACATACACATACACATGCACCAATCACCATCTTCCACTAATACACACAGGTATCCAAGTAATAATACATGATATTAAATAAAGAAAATTCTAGATATTTATGGAGGTTTATCTCTATAATATCCCTTATGCTCCTTAATGAAATGGGAATATTACATGTCACCTCTTAAACTTTTAATTATGATAATCTAATCCCATTTTCATTACAAATAGGTCCCTCTCCATAATTCACAAACATACACAAACTTAAATTAAATCCACTATTCTTCTATATAAAATGCAATATATAAGGAAGGAATGTGTGTTCTAGAATGCGGATGTTATAAAAAACTATATGAAGGAATTATTAAATTGAGTAGTGATATAAAGAATTCTAAAGAATAAAATTGTGGTTATGATAATTAGAGGTAAGAAGAATTGAGGTTATAATTGAGTGATTCTGCTGATGCATGCATGGCAATTGTCCATCGAATTTCAAAGACGGAATTCTTTTTAGAGGGGGAGAATTATCATATCCGCACTCGAATAATTACAATTATTTTGGGTCACGACTAAATTGTAATGAAAATAATTTAGAGAAAGAACTTAATCGTAACAAATGAAGTTGAGGGGTTAGGAAGTAATATGGCTTAAACCACCATATCTTAAAAAAAATAAAAAAAAAACACATGTTAGGCCAAGCATTGGGCAAGAGGTGACTCACCTATACTTGGCCATGCAAGTTAATTGCAAATGGTACCATTTTTGGTACCAAACGAACATAAAAAAAAAACAACAATAAAAAACACAGCAACAAGAGTGGGAGGAGAGGATCAAAAAGAAAAAGGAGCCAGTGGTTCTATGAGTGGATTTCACTTTCTATTTTCTCTGAATTACTCTAATCTTGACGTTTATTTACAATTATTTTTAAGTTGTTTTTATGTTGATTGTTGCAAATTTTGAATTTTTGTAACGTTAAAACAGTGTGATTAGGCAGCACCTGATTGCACTGAGGCAGTGCTGAAAGGAATGGTGCTATGCAATAGAGCGCAACGGAAGCATATGCCTAAAGAGGGTGAAATTTCAAAGAATTCACTTGCATAACTCTTCATCACATGAGGAATTCCAATCCCAAGGAACCAATTTACAATTTACACATAGCTAAAAATATACAAGCATACAAACACAACAATAAAGAAGTTTTAAGTTTAAGGAAACTTACAAACTCCTTATGTTTGATGAAGACCACAATTGTTTCTTCAAGATTCAAGTGTAGATGATTCAACTCTTGAATCACATGCTCTAGCCACCCAAGTGTATGGCCTCTAGCTTGAAACACCAAGCTCCACCAAATAACCTTCTTGCTTAGATATAATTAAATGCAAGTAGCCTCTCTAGTGACACTCACAAGAACTTGCACTAAATCAATCTTCTAGCAAGAACACTAAAGGGTTTTTATTGTTTGTGTTGTGTTTCTTTTCTTGTTGGTGTCTCACACGTTTTTGCTTAACCAAAACAAGAACAAAAGCCAAAACTTACAACAACAACTTAGGACAAAAATATGTGTAGAGATTGCCACCTCATCATGACATCATCATAACATCACCATGACATCATCCATAACATCATTGGCCCATCATATGACATCATTGGCCCACCACATGACACCATTGATGACATCATCATGACACTTGTCACTTAGTAAGCATACATATTTGACAAGTGGCCTTACAAGTGTCCAAAGATAAGTGTAGACAACACATCTCATGTATTATGTCTACATATATCTTTTATACTTGTAAATACATACAACCAAATCTCTACATCAATTTTATGGACTTAGGCTTGCATATTGGGCCAACACTTGGTCCAAGCCCAATCCACTAAATTAATGGACCTAGATAAAGTTGATGGGCTTTCTCAACATATTGGATTGGATTAATGCCCAAAACACTTTTAAGACTAGGCCCATACAACTTAGGCCATTAATCCAAGTCCAATTAGGAAACAACACATAAATTATTAATTCAATACTTTAATCAATATCTCATATTAATTAAGTACAAATTAATAATTAAACTCTTTGTTGAATCAGATTTCATAATATGCTAGAATCATTGCTTAAAGCATAAATCCAATTCCCTTAATCTTAATTACTTTATTAAACACTTTAATCAATAATTAGATTAATATAGATGATTTGGTTTCACCTACATGAACCCATTGGTCATAATTACCGTGCACTAAAATTCCTTCATTAGAAGATCCCCGACAAAGCCTAGAGTTAAGGTCTAGTCAAACTCTAATAGCTTTATCATATGACCTCATCTCAAGTTCTATTCTTAATAAAACATAACAAATACTAGAAACACTTTCTAGCACTGAAGCTCTTTCAGACTGTTATGTTTGTCCTGGCCATGAACTTATTCATTAAGAATAAACTTAGATGGCATAGGATCTTAACCCGGTTCACTCCAGGAAATGAATCCCCTCTTGGACAAACACTCATCCCTATATTCAACCGACTAGAGCTACCACACGCCATATACCCACATATGGCTAGCACAGGTATATAAGCGGTAATAAACTCTAACCACTTAAATGTGGATGACTGTGCTGCCTCAGGTCAAAGGACTATATGCACCATTATGACCTAGATTGTAATCGTTGACTATAAGTGAATATTCTTACAATCACAAATCTAACATCATGTTCGATCCATTCATCACATGAGTATCCACATGTCTATTCTGATATCTCATATCAAGTAGCATGAGACTCACTACCTCCCACTATTAGTATCACATACTAATCAAGGAAAATAGACAAAGATGATAGTCAAATTAATATCAACTAAATATTAATTTATCGACTATAAACAATTTTATAGCATATGTACTAAATAAATGTGTCATTCATATTATCAACTCTTGATAATACATTTATTTAACATAATGCTAATGGATTAATATTCAAATAAACAAATACTTTATTTAAATGAACATTACATTACCATTTGGGATAATATACATTGTCAAAATACATAATTATCCTCTAGGGCATATCACCTATACTAACAATCTCCCACTTGCATTAGAGCCAATCACTACAGTATCTCAGATCCATCTTCTTAAGATGTCTATCCAACTGTAGTTGAGTAAGGGCTTTAGTAAGTGGATCAGCTACATTATCAGCTGACGCTACCTTTTGGACGAGCACATCACCTTTTCCAACAAGCTCTCTGATAAAATTATAGCGCCTTTCTATGTGTTTAGATTTCTAGTGAGACCTCAGTTCCTTTGCCAAAGTAATGGATCCATTGTTGTCACAAAAGAGAGGAATAGGTGACTCAATGGAAGGAACAACTCCCAGTTGGGCAATAAACTTCCTAACCCAAACAGCTTCTTTAGCAGCATCTGATGTAGCTATATACTCGGCTTCTGTAGTGGAATCTATAGTAACATGTTGCTTGGAACTCTTCTAGCTCACTACTCCTCCATTACAGATAAAAATAAACCCCAAGATAGACTTTCTAACATCGATATCAAATTAGAAATTAGAATCTATGAAACCATCTAGCTGTAAATCACCTTCTCCATAAGTTAAGACCAAATCTTTAGTCATTCTCAGGTACTTAAAGATTGCCTTAACAACTATCCAGTGTTCTAAACCTGGATTAGATTGAAACCTGCTAGTCACACTAACAGTATAGGCAATATCAGGCCTAGTACACAACATGACATACATTAAGCTTCCTATTACCGAAGTATAAGGAACTTTGGCCATTTCCACCATTTCCTCAGATGTCTTAGGAGACATCATCTTGGAAAGATGGATACTATGCCTAAATTGTAATAATCCTCTATTGGAATCAATCATGTTGAACCTCTTCAACACCTTTTCCAAGTAAAGACTTTGGGATAAACCTATTATTCTTTTTGATTTATCTCTATAGACTCGAATCCCGAGAATATAGGTTGCCTCCCCTCAGTTTTTCATCGAGAAGGATTTAGATAGCTAGACTTTCACAGAAATGAGATTAACTCTTTCTTTCAAAGAGATGATGAAACATTTTATAAGTGTTGGGAAAGATTCAAAGACCTTCAGAAGTAGTGCCCACCTCAATTTATTCCTACATGGGATTTGGTGCAATCATTTTACAAAGGAGTCAATCATACGGTTAGAGTCAACATTGATGCAATAGTTGGAGGTACTATCATGTCAAAGACACCAGAAGATGCCTTAGATCTCTTTGAAGAAATGGTAAATACACAGAATTTATGGTCTAATAAGAGGACCATTACAAACAAAGCTGGAGCGATAGAAGTGGACAATTTTACCATGTTGAATACAAAGTTTGATGCTCTGATAAAAAGGATGGACAAAGTGAATATGAATACAGTATCTATATTGTCTTCCTCATGTGAACTATATTAAGTAGGTCATCCTACTATAGAATGTTAAATGATGTAAGGAATGACTACAGAGGGAGTTAACTACGTGGGCAACTTCAAAGGACCTCAAAACCAAGTCTATGGTAATACCTACAATCCAAGTTGGAGGAATCATCCGAATTTCTCTTAAAGTAATCAAGGAAACAACCAGTGGAGACCACAAGCACCACCAATTTCACCAAGACAAAGGTTCATCCTCTGGAATTTCAATGGAGAGTAAGATGGAGAAATTCATGGATGTGATGTCATTAAAAATGAGCCAGCAAAATGAAGCTCAAAAGAGGATGGAGCAAATGATCTGAAATCATTCTTCTTCTATTCATGATCTAGAAGTGAAAATGGAGCAGCTAGCAAATTCCTTGTCAACAAGGAATCAAGGTGCATTACCAAGTAATACGGAGAAGAATCCAAAAGAGCAAGTAAAGGCTATCACCTTGAGAAGCAATATAGAGATCCAAACCCTTAAGGCAACAATGGAGTATGAAGAAAAGAAGAATGAAGGAGAGAAAGAACAGGATGATGATAGGGTTGTAGCACCAAAAGAACCAGAAGTGAAGGTGGAAAACAAAGCTAAGCCGAAAGCATCACTAATTCAACCTTATAAACCTCCAGTACCATACCCGCAAAGGTTGAAGAAAAAGGAGCATGATTAGCAATTTGTAAAGTTTTTAGAAAGATTCAAGACACTCCACATCAATATTCCTTTTGTGGAATGTCTAGCTCAGATGCCAAAGTATACAAAGTTTTTGAAGGAGCTGATTTCCAACAAGAAGAAATTATAGGAATTTGAGACAGTCACACTCACAAAGGAGTGCAGTGCCATCATCTCAAATAAACTTCCTTTAAAAGGAAGCAATCAGGGAGTCTTACTATTCCATATTCTGTTGGGAATTTATCATTTTAAAAATCATTGTGTGATTCAGGTGCTTCTATTAATCTTATGCCTTTGTCTATTTATAGGAAATTAGAACTTGGAGAAGCAAGACCAACAAACATTCATCTATAACTAGTAGATAAGACAGTAAAGGACCCAAAAGGAATAGTGGAAGATGTGCTAGTAAGGGCTGAAAAGTTTATTTTTCCAATGAACTTTGTCTTCCTTGACTTTGAGGAAGATGAAGACGTCCCATTGATTCTTGGTATGCCTTTCCTCTACACTACTGAGGCAATCATTGACATTTATGATGGAACACTAACTCTAAGGGTAGGTGAGGAAAGTTGTAAGTTCAATATCTATCAAGGTATGAAACATTCTTCTGATAGTGATTTGTGCTTTAGATTTGATGTTTTGGATGAATGTGTGATTGAAGTCCAACGAAGGAGGTTGGCAAAGTGAGATGAATTGGAGTATATTTAGAAGTGTATGCAGGTACAAACTCCCCAAGATGCAGATTACCTTAAACACCAAACTCATTTTTCCCAAATTTAATTACCAAACACTGAACCTACACCACCATCAACCATAAAACCACCGAATGTAGATTTAAAACCCTTACCTCAACATTTGAGGTACACTTTTTTTATAGAAAACTAAACTTTACCTATAATTGTATCTTCTAAGCTCACCCAAAACTAAGAAGACTTACTTGCAAGGATGCTCAATAGGAGAATAAGAGCAATTGGTTGGCAAATTTTGGATATAAGAGGGATAAGTCCATCTTATTGCATGCAAAAAATTCTATTGGAAGACAAATATAAGCCAACCATTGAAAGGCAAAGGAGGCTAAATCCAAACATACAAGTAGTGGTGAAGAAAGAGGTGGTCAAGATATTAGATGCAGGGATTATTTATCCAATTTCCGATAGTTCATGGGTAAGTCTTATCCAATGTGTACCAAAGAAAGGAGGAATGACTGTGGTAAAAAATGAAGAAGGTAAGTAGATCTCTATAAGGGTAGTGACTGGATGGAGAGTGTGCATTGACTATAAGAAGCTGAATTCAGCTACTAGAAATTATCACTTTCCACTACCATTTATTGATCAGATGTTAGAGAGGATAGCAGGACATGCTTGCTACTATTTCCTAGATAGCTATTCAGGCTATAATCAGATAGCAATCACTCTAGAAGATCAAGAGAAAATGACATTCACATGTCCTTATGGCACATTTGCGTATAGAATGATGCCATTTGGATTGTGTAATGCTCTAATAACCTTCCAAAGGTGCATGATGGCCATATTCTCAGACTTGGTAAAAGAAATTATGGATGTGTTTATGGATGACTTCTCAATCTATGAAAGCTCTTTTGAAGGATGTTTAAAGAATTTGGAGCAGGTTCTTACATGGTGTGAAGAGACAAACTTGGTACTAAATTAGGAAAAATGTCATTTTATGGTGGAGGAAGGAACCGTTCTTGGACATAAGATTTCAGTACAAGGTATTGAAATGGATAAAGCAAAAGTGGAGACCATTGAAAAGCTTCAATACCCAATAAACATCAAAGGAGTTCAAAGTTTCCTAGGCCATGCAGGATTCTATCGGTGGTTTATCTAAGATTTTTTAAAAATATCTAAACCTCTTAGTAAATTACTTGAGAAAGATTCTTCTTTTGACTTTACTAATGATTGTAAATTGGCTTTTAATAGGTTGAAAGAAGCATTGATATTAGCCCCTATAGTTGTATCACCTGACTAGTTACTTCCATTTGAATTGATGTGTAATGCAAGTGATCATGCAATAGGAGCTGTACTTGGCCAAAGAAAGAAGAATAAACTTCATGTCATCTATTATGCAAGTTGAACCTTGAATGATGCACAACTCAACTATGCCACAACCGAGAAGGAGATGCTAGTAGTAATTTTTGCTTTTGATAAATTTTGATCTTACTTACTTAGTTCTAAAGTTATTGTGTATACAGATCATACAGCATTGAAATACCTCTTAAACAGGAAGGACTTAAAGCCAAGGCTCATACAATGGGTGCTGCTTTTACAAGAGTTTGACATTGAAATTAAAGACAGGAAGGGATCATAAAATATTGTAGCTGATCATCTCTCAAGATTGGAGCTAGAACAAGAAGAAAAAGTACAGAGGAAGAACCAATCTAGGAGTTATTTCCAAACGAAATATTATTAGCAATCCAAAGTTTACATGCGTCGTGGTCTGATATCGCTAACTTAGTCTCAAGTGGAAAGATTCCGGAAGAATTCAATAGTCAATAGAAAAAGAAGCCCATTTATGACTCGAAGTACTATCTATGGGATGAACCATATCTCTAGAAGTTATACAGTAATAGAATGATCAGAAGATGTGTAGGAGATAAAGAAACTAGTTTAATCTTACAACATTGTCATGGGATGTTCAATGGTGGTCATTTTGGTCTATAAAAAACTGATGTAAAGGTTCTTGAAGTAGGATTCTTTTGGCCTACACTCTTTCATGATGCTAGAAAGTTTGTACTCAGCTGTGATGCATGTCAAAGGTGTGGCAACATTTTCAAAGAATGATGAAATGCTCCAACCGTGAATTCTTGAGGTAGAAATATTTGATGTGTGGGGCATAGATTTTATGGGGCCATTTCCTATTTTAAAGGGAAATAAGTACATACTTGTTTGTGTGGATTATGTATCCAAATGGGTGGAAGCTCAAGCATGTGTAGTGAATGATGCAAAAGTGGTTTGTAAATTTTTACAAAGACTTTCTGCTAGGTTTAGGATGCCTCGAGCTATCATAAATAATGGAGGAACACATTTCTGTAACAAAAATATGGAGGCATTGCTAGCTCGTTATGGGCTTAAACATAAGATAGCCACTCCATACCATACCCAAATAAGTCGACAAGTGGAAGTAAGCAACAGAGAATTGAAGCAGATTCTTGAAAGGACAGTGAGTAAATCAAGAAAAAAGTGGGCCAGGAAGTTGGATGATGCTTTATGGGCATACTGAACTACTTACAAGACACCTATTGGAATGTCTCCATATAGGTTGGTCTATGGAAAAGCATGTCATCTTCTTGTAGAGATTGAACATAAGGCTTACTGGGTAATTAAGGCTTTGAATTATGACTGCAAGAAGGCAACTGAAAAAAGATTTTTACAGTTGAGTGAATTGGAGGAGATAAGAGAGATGGCATATGAAAACTCTAGAATCTATAAAGAACGTACAAAGAAGTGGCATGATGCCAAAATAAGGACTAAGAGTTTTCAAGAAGGACACCAAGTGTTGCTATTCAACTCCAAACTCAGACTATTTCTAGGAAAGCTCAAGAGTAGATGGTCATGACCATTTGTAGTGAGCCATGTTTATCCTTATAGAGCTGTGGAAGTTTGCAACACTCAAGGAGAAAAGTTCAAAGTCAATAGGCAAAGACTGAAAATCTTCCATGGAGGCACATTGGAGAATTCTCACCAATTGGCCTTTCTGGCTGATTCAACACCATGAAGATCATAATGGTCTAAGCTCATAGACCTAAAAGAGTGCTTCTTAGGGGCTCAACCAAGTTTTCTTTTTTTATTTTCTTGTTAATTCTTTTAGTCTTTAGTTTTGAAATTTCCAATCATAAGTTCTTTAACTTTATTTTCAGAGAAAAAGCATTAAAGGATGTTCGGAAATTATAAGAGAATGAGAGCTAAAGGATGAGAGGTAAGTATTTTTAATATGGTAATAAAATGTATGATTGTTACATGTGAGTTTGGGTGATTTTTAAATGTGTGTTATGTGAATGTACATGTTGCGCACCTTATTGCACACCTACGCGACTTGGTCAAGTAAGAATATATCAAAAAAACGTAATAGAATCAGGCACGATCATGCCACATTCAAGCATGGCCGTGCCTAACTAAAAATGACACAAAAATTAAAATCTTGAACTAGGCACGGCCATGCAATTTTCGCGCACGGTCGTGCCACCTGTCGGTCACATCCAATAATGCACATTCTTTTAGGTTTTCAATTGACTCAAATCCCCAATTCCCCGTACTTTCCCACAACCCAAAACTTTCAAAACCTTTCTCATCCTCCTAAACTTAGGCTTTCTCAACTTTGACTCCTTTCTCAAATTCCTAAATTCTTTTGTAAGTCCCAAGTTCTTAAATTAATTCTAATACACTTTTTCTCTTCCCAATTCACATTTCCCTCTTTTCAAAACCATAACCCTCTCTATATAAACCTCTCTTCCATTCTTTTCTCTCCACACTCTCAAATCATTTTCTCATCTTCCACTCAAATTTCTCAAGCACAACTTCATCTCTTTCACATTCTCTACTCTACACCAACAATGGAAAGAGAACTAAGAAGGAAGACAGTTGCCTAAAGGAGAACAAGGAGACGTGGGGAAGCTCTTGAAATCCCAACTAAGAAAAAGAAAGAATGGTAAGACTTTATCCCCCTAACATTCAATTTAGGCATGAGGGGCAAATGAATAAGTTTAATCAATTGATGGCTAGAGCATTTGTGCCTATGAAATACATGAGTGCATCTTCTCTTTAAAGAGCAGGTTTTTTAGATAGTGTCAACATGTATGTCAATAGGATGGGTTGGGAGGCTTTTGTGATGATACAACACCCTACTTATGTGATACCTACATGAGAATTTCTATCATCTTTTCAATTTGATGAGAGTGAGGCCATGCTAAGTTTTAGGATAGGCAACCAAGATCATAGCATAGGCCTATTTAAACTTAATGATGTATTTCACTTCCCAAAAGATCAAGATGCTATAGTTAATTTTGATAGAGATGAATTTTGGAGTGAAACTACTAGCCAAAGGCATGTCTTCTATCAACCTAGGTTAGCCAAGGAATCCAAAATTCGATTGAGATATGTAACATCCTGTTCTAGATTTTCTTAAGTTCTAGTTATAGTTATTGGACTTATTTGTTATGAAAATAAGTTCTGGTTCTTGTTTTGTGCCTAAGGAGCATTCAGGGGTCAAAATGGATATTTTACATTTTCAATCAAAAAAAAAAAAGGGTTTGCTATAGTCTCTTTTACGTTTTCTGCAGGAGAAGTAGAAATCAAATTCATTTTTCTTCTTTTCTTT